>JAHRHJ020003582.1:0-141937 GCA_019776745.2 Taxus chinensis | reverse complement strand
ATTTTTCTTTCTTTTTATATTGAGTTTATGAGAATGGGCATATGTCCATTCTCATCACAATGATAAAAATGTTTTTTTATATGAGAAATAACATGTGCCCATTCTCATCACAATCATAAAAATCTTTGTTAGTATCAGAATAAGAATATGCCTATTCTAACCATTCTACCTCATTGAAGGAATATTGAACTTAATAATTTTCATATCACTATAAAGGATGTGGGAACATACAATTTTCCATTCTAAAAAAAAATTAAATATTACCTCTATTTCTCTTCTATGAATCTTAAATGAGAATGGGCATATGCCCATTAAATACAAGATAAAAAATCTTTGTTTGTATGAGAATGAACATATGGCCATTCTGTCTATGTGTATATTTATTCTATGATTCTTATATGAGAATGAACATATGCCCTTTCATTAAAAGATAAAAAATACATTTGTTTGTATGATAATGAACATATGCCTAGTCTTTCTATTTGTATTGCCTCATTTTCATTGTTCTTGTTACTCACTTTTTAAGCCATTAATAATTTTTTTCTCAAAAAGGAATAAAAACTCATTGCTCTAAATGTTCTTCCAAGGTACCATCTCATTATTTAGAACATCTAAGATAAACCTCTGATGTGAGTACTATAAGTTATATAAATTTTATCATTTTCACTTCCATATTATAGTATGAGTAATAGAAGAAAGTTCTTGTCATTTTAGCGCTTCTATAGTAATCATATCTAACTCGGTCTTTGTTTAAGAATAGCTAGTTGACCATTTTATAAAGTTTTACTATATTTTTTTATAATTTTATAAAATTATTTTAAAAATACACTATAATTAATTAAGCATTATAAATAATGGTGATTAAGTTGTTAATTATGTTTATAAAGTTTAATTATATTTTTATAATATTATTTAATTATTTTGAAATTATTTTTTATTCGTTTGATAATATAATTAGATGTCATTTTTTAATATAATAATTGAATTTATTAGTAATATTAATTCTTGTAATTAATATTAATTAGTAGGATATATTTTTGAAATTAATTATAATATTATTAATTTGATAATTAATACTAATATTATATAATCATAGTGATTTCTATTTCTAATTAATGTTAATGATGAACAATTAATAACTAATATCACATCTTGATTAGAAACACTTTGATTTCTATTGTTTCAAATTTATTTTTTGGCACTTTATTTTAGGGAGGCAATTCGTACTGGTCATTTTATATGGTAGGTTTGATTCAAATTTTTAATTTTCGGTGATTTTTTTACATTTTATACAAGATTGATTCAAAATTTTTTAAATTATATACTTAATTTTTGGGAGACAATTCATAATTGTCATTTATTATGTCAGGTTTGATTCAAAATTTGAATTTTAGTGCTCTTTTTTACGAGAAAATTTATTTTGGCCAAGTACATTATAAAAATATTGATTTTGAATGAATCGGGTTTTGGTTTTCTCTCTATAATAGGACCAATATTTTTTCATTCAAATATTTAGCTAGGGAAAGATGAAGAACGATAGATGTGGCCGGAAAAATACGAAGATACATATATTTTGCAGAAGAAAGAAGAAGATATAGCTGCTAATAGTAGGAAAGATACAAAGATTTTGTAGAAGAAAGAAGAAGAAACAACTTCCAAAACAGTGATTTTGCAAGGGAGGCTATTGAAGATTTCTCAAATGAAATACAACAATGGCAGAGTAGGCTATTCAAGGTTTTTATATCTCATTTTTTCCAAGTTTACTTCTAAAGTGAAAAAAATATATACTAACAAAGATATTTTAATTCACAATCAACTATTTGAACCATTTTTCCATATATCTCATTTATTTTAATGTCTAAAAAATGTATCAATTTGTTTCCTTGTATAAACGTAACAAAAAACAAATATAGAAATCAATTTGTTTACATTCGTAAACGTAATAACTACCAAATATACAAATCAAAATTGTTTTGTTCCTTTTTTAATGAGGTAAGGTCTAAAATGCATACATGTTTATGGTGCAAAAAAAATGATTAGATGGAATCGGTAATGTTTGTCTCTCTCTGTGTATTTTTTATGACCTCCCCAAACAAGTTTATTACCTCTACAACAAGTTTCTTTTTCAATAATATCTGTATCCAATCAGCCCAAATCCTTTCACATACCTTCATCTTTCTCCTAAAAAATGTGAATGAAAAAACTTGGCCATAAGAAGAAAAAAAAAAACTCGGCCATTAGAGAACAAATAATCAAAACCTGAGCCATTCAAATTCAATATTTTTATAAAGTATTTAACCAAGGAAAATCACCTCATAAAAAAAGTGCCAAAAATTGAAATTTGAATTTATCGTACCATAATAAATCACCACCCTTTAATGATTAAATGCCTTTAATATCCTAAGTGTGATCTATCCTAAGTCTTTGTAAATACTTAACACTGAAAGGGTACATATTTAAATGCTTTAATATGTTATAATCCCAATAGAAACATTTAAATGTTTTATAAAGGTAAATAATGAACCTACTAACACTTAATATGCCTTTAATATACTAAGTCTATCGTAAATACTTAACCATGAAAGGGTACATATTTAAATATTTTAATATGTTATTATCCCAATGTTTAGAAAACATTTAAATGTTTTATAAAGGTATTAGAACAATGAAAAATATATTATATTATTTTTATACATACATTTAAAATATGAATGTATAATACAATAACAAATCACCACTATGTAATGCTTAAATTCTTTAATACACTTTAATATGCTTAGATATTTCAATTAGGGTTCATTTTAAATAGACCTTTAAATCGAAAAATATATAGTATAATTTACCTGATTTAGACGAATAAATTTCCACATTTACGGAATACCGGTTTCATAATGAAATCATAAATTTTAAAGATTGGGGGTTAAATATGAAAAAATACTTTGTCCTGATTGTCAAGTGATGTTTTAGAATGGCTGCAGACGCATTCTCATAGGAGATTTTGCTGTCATCGCTCAAAAAAATGCAACACGCGTCAATGCTTAAATGTTTTTATTGATATCGCGTCTAGTAAATATCTAGATATGAATTGATTGGCATTTGCAGCCGTTATTTGAATAATTAAAAATCTGAAATTTTTTCATCGAAAGAAACTTTTAATATTTACTATTTTCATATTCATTGTCGTTAGAATGGGCACTCTTTCTCATGCATTGTATAAAGTTAAGAAATTGATTGACCTCTTTTTCACATTGTCTTGTATTAAATGGACAGATGTCCATTCTCATATAGGAATCATAAAAGACTTTCTTGATGTGCATCAAAAGAAGAGTATAGATTAACGTGCTCACAAGGTTTTAAATACGCGTTTAAATGAGGTAAGTATTGACGAATGTCACATGCCATCATAAAATCAATATTGCTTGTATGAGAATGTTTGCGAATGGGACATGCCATTCTCATAAAACAATGAGGGTTTTTCACGACTTGCACATGCCCATTCTCAAAACAAATATTACTTGTATTATAAAGTATAGCACCTGGGTATCTGCCCTTTATGATGCGCATCGAAAAAATTTACTTCATGTCGGCACCCATCAACAAATCTTTGTCATGCGTTACTAAATTGATCAATATTTTTGGAGTACCTCCTTATTGAATGTCAACCTCTTCCATTTAGGAATGTAGCAGAAGTCAATAAGAGTAACCTCACATTTTCGCGCATATAAATAGGAATAATAGAGGCATATCATCATATTGCTTGATTAAAATGTTAGAAGGTAGAAGTGTTCATACTCATGGCGAAAAAAAATCTAGGATTATATAGAATGGGAATTCCATTTTTCAATAGGTATTCATAAGCCGACCCATAAAAGACTTTCTTGGGAAGATTGAATCATAAGTGAAATTGTTTATAAATGCGAACAGGTCACTGACCCGCGCCAAAAAATTGGCCATGTTTCAAATTGTTTGTGTCAAATGGGTAGATGTTTGTTCTCATATAGGAATATTCTATTCTCACTAAAATTAAAAAAGAGTTCTTAGGTAAGATGAATATCATATTGAAGAGTTGAATTACATATGCTAACTATTTTAAATAGGTATTCAAAAATAAGTATAGTAAGTATTTAGTGTGCATCATACCCATTCATAGAATCAAAATTGTTTGTATGAAAATGGGCAACCCATTTACTAAAACAAATATGTTTTAATCACGAAATGCACATGAAATTTTCAAAAAAAAATTTTTTATTTTTAAATTTTAAAATGGGTGTTGTCCTTTATGATATAATAATCATTTATTTTGTTTTAGAATGGGCACCCATTCTCACATCTTGTTATAGAGTTATGAAATTGATGGATTTTTTCCAAATTGTCTTGTACTGAATGGGTAAAAACCCCTTCTCATTTTAATCATACAAGAAGAATAAGAAGAGTATGGATAAAATAGTATCACAAATTTTTTAAATAGATATAAATAGGAATAATAGAGGCAATCTCATAAAATCAGTATTGATTAATTACAAATTTAGTATGGGCATATTTATTCTCATGCAAACAAAATTGTTTCAGCTTGTTTTGAATGGGCATCGTACATTTTTGATATGACTATTCTCATTTAGGATTCATAAAAGACTAGCTTGGGAAGATAGAATCATAAAATAAGAGTATGCATTATACATGCTCACATATTTTTCATATAGTTATAAAATTGATTGACCATGTTTACATTGTCTTGTCTCATATAGGAATCTTCCTATTCTCATATAGGAATCAAAAAAGAGTTCTTAGTTTGGGCAGATATGAAATCATAAAATAAGAGTATGGATTAGATTTTCTCATAGCTTTTAAATAGGTATTCAAATGTCTAAGTATTGAGTAAGTATTGACGAATGTGCACATGCCCACTCACATAGAATCAATAATTTATTGTATGAGAATTTTTAGAATGGAACATGCCCATTCTCATAAAAAAAATATGTTTCAATCATGACTGTGCACATGCCCATTCTAAAAAAATAACATGTATTCTAAATTTTAGAATGGGCATATGCCCTTTATGATAGGAATAATCAAATTTACTTTGTTTTAGAATGGACATTCATTCTCATAGCTTGTATAGAGTTATGAAATTGGTTGATATTTTTTGCATTGTCTTGTTTTGAATGGGTAGATGCCCCTTCTCATTTAGGAATCATAGAAGAATTGCTTAGGTAGATAGGAATAATAGAAAAAATAATAAGAAGAGTATGGATTAAACAGTCTCACAGTTTTTAAATTTTTAAATAGGTTTAAATAGGAATAATAGAAGCAATCTCATAACATCGGTATTGTTTGTATTACATCGTTTAGAATGGGCATATGCCGATTCTAATGCAAAAAAAATGTTTTTTTGTTTTGTATTAAATGGACAAATGTAAAGAATATCGCTAAGATTTAAAAAAGTAGAATGGACATATGCGTATTCTCTTTAATATTTATTTTAGAATGGGAATTTTTCCTATTCTCATAAGGGAATCATTAAAAAAAATGTCAATTATTGCTCATAGTAGAGATAAATGAAAATATAATAAAAATAATTATAGAGATAACGTTGGTATATGAAGAATGGGCAATATGCTATTCTCTTTAATTTCAATCATAATAAAAAGTCCATTATTTTTCATGGAGATATGTGAATAATTATAATCAAAAGAATACAAATAACGTTTACTTTGTTTAGAGTGGGCACTTACCCAATCTCGTCGCCTTTGTAGGTGTATCAAATCCAACATGTCACTTCGTAATGATTACTTTGATTCCTGCATACCAGACAAAAATAATAAACTATATGCATGTCATTTCAAATAACTGACATGAATTTTCAACTCGTAATCATGTTGAATTATTATAAAATGAAGATTACAAAATGATTAACTATCATTTATATCTACATAGTACATATTATCAATAAACAAGGTAATAATGCAATCTCTTTAGGAAAACAACTTTTTCTAACTAATTTTATAATCATATAGACAACTACAAATATGATAAGCAAGAAACAAAAGTCATTCATCATCACAATAATCAATATATAAAACAAGGTAATAGTAGCGCCTAATAATGATTCAAACGTCAACATTAAATAAGATCATTTCACAGTCAATATTTTACATAAACAAAATTCATACATCATCATAGGAATTAATAGAGATAAAATTTAATTTGTTTCGGAATGGACAATTCCCCATTATCGCAGCCTTTATATAGATCTCAAAATGATTGACTTCAATAATATAGATGAAATTTAATTTTCTATTATTCTGCTATGATTCCTATGTGAGAATGGCATATAGAATGGTCATATGACCATTCTCATATAGGGATCACAGAAAGCATAGATATAGAATTTACTACATTCTAAAACTGTGAAATAATTTGTTTATCTATTATTATGTTATGATTCCTATGTGAGAATATCTCCATCGTGTCACGCAGTGACGTCGATTAAATGACATTAATATCTCTAATTTCACTCTAACAAGGGTTGAAGATGTGTTTTAAAACAAATATTTGTATGGTAGTCTCACTATGTCATCGTCAGAAAAAATATAAATTTTTAACATTTTTCGTAGCCATGTTTTAGGTTATTTGCATTTAAAATACACTGCAAATATATCACTTAGTGGACTTGATTAAGTTCAAATTATATTGCTTGTATTATAATGTTTAGAATGGGTATATGCCAACTCTCAATCAAACAAACATTTTACTCTTGTATTCCAAGGGGATTTTGTTTGCACAAGCAATAATAAACTATATCATTTTAATATCTCTACAAAGGCTATGAGAATGGGTAAAAAAATTAATTTCAATATAACTTGTATTGTTTTTAAGTTTAATATTGCTTTAGAAGGACATCACTTATATAATAGTTGAAATTCGTAAATAAGGCTTGAATCTGTGCACAAAAATAAATGGAAATGATAATGGGAATGGTGGTAAACAATATATTTGCATAGTGGTCTAGTTATGTAATGGTGAAGAACAAATAGATATTTTAAACAATATCATAGCCATGTTTTAGGTTTCTTACATCTATAATAATTTGGTAAAAAAAATAATTTACATCTATAGACGTTTTAATTTAATGATTAAGTTCAAAATTACTTTATAAACAATCTTCCCATTCTCACATCCTTTAACTTAATCAATTTAAAAACTATATGAAGGTTGTGAGAATGGGCGACTTGCCATTTTAAAATGAATTATATTTTATCTATATTCTTCTTTTATGATTCCTATATGGGTTTGGGTAGTTGTTCATTCGATACAATATATGACATAATCATTTAAATACCTATGAAGGTTGTGATTATGGGGAACTTCCCATTCAAAAACAAAGTAAACTTGATTTATTTTTGTTATATGATTCTTATATGACAATGGGAAACTTCCCATTCTAAAAATAAATAAATTTTATCTATATTCTTCATATATGATTCCTATATGACAATGGGCATATGCCCCTTCTTTATCTCATAATAATTCATCAAAGAAGAGTTAGAATAATTCATGCCTGAAATTTTCTTCAAATATTGTGCTTCACAAGCCGAAACGGTCTTACGAAATAGAGGGATCCCAAAGAGGAAACCTAAAGGGTAAAAAAAATAGCAGAGAGAACAAACAATATCTCAGAAATATTCTTCAAATCTTCTGCTTCACATGATGAAACGGTCTAACGAAATATGGGCAACCCAAAGCAAAAGGACAAAAAAAAGTAAAAACTGGATGAAAAAGAAAGCGGAAAGGATGAACAAGAAAGAGATAGCTTCGCCGACTGTTGTTAACTTGACCACAAAGCTCAGATTCCTCTCCAAAATACATGCATGTATATAAGTCAATGTAGAAACCCTTCTTATGGTCTCTAATTGGAATTTTATCTCAAATGCCCATGAATTCAACAATGGCCTCATAATTTTCAAAGAGGTCCATGGTATGTCATGTTGTTGGTCCTATTCGACAAGGGAAGGGTAGATAAGGTCAATTTTAGGTTTAGTGGGGGTTAAGGTAAAGACATCAGTATCCATGAATAGGTTTATGGAGGCAAGATCCTCATATTAGCGATAGTGGGAATCTGTGTCGTTGTCTAAATAATCAGAAATATCTTCGTGCTCAGAACAGGTAGCATCTTGATCATTGGGGTGTGATCTATAGGTTCGAATGGCGATATCATATCTTTCTATTTTGAAATGTGGGAGTGGAACCGATTCTCTTATTCCTTGCTCGTTATTTCCACATCCTAGACCCTTGTATCCCATAGAATACATCATTCGACTAGACTTATCATACTTGAGGATTTGGTAGCAGGTTGGTTGAGTGTCCTCTGGGACCCAAATTGTAGGTGGGTCCAACAATTTCTCTTCAACAAGTAATCCCCTAGGCAAGAATGTCCCAATAGTTTGTTCATCCCTAGGTTGCCTGAAACGATAGTTGGGTCAGCCTCTTGTTTTAGGTGACAAAGATAGGTCTAAAACTAGGAGAGCTTGTTGCACATTGTATTCTCCACAACCATACTCCAAAAATTTCATCTCCCATGAATCAAAAGGAGAAGTGGATGTAGAAGATTCGCGCATGCAATAACTTAGGAAGTCTAAATCTATCCATGATTCCATAGCTTCTGATTGAAGGGGAACAACTATATCAGTAGAGGGACACATATAGGTACCCTTACGAGAAAAGATATTGAGAGATCTGCATTGAGCAAAGGGTTATGGATCTCCTTATATTGTAACAGTGTGTTCCTCATGTTTTAGCTTGATGCACAGATGAAATGTTGATGGTATGGCATTCGTGGCATGAATCCATGGGCCCCAAGAAGCATATTATATGGAATTTCCAAGTCTAAGACATGAAACTTTGTATTATGACAAGTTGGTCCTACCTCCATTGGCAATGTGATTGTCCCAGTTGAATCTTGCTACATGTTTTCGTAAGTAGTTATGGTAATAATATGGGACTCTAGATCTTCTTTTGTATGTCCCAGTTGTTTAATCAATTTCAAAGTGCTTATATTCAATCTCGACCCATTGTCCACAAACACCTCCATATACAAGGGGAGATTATGTGTTTGATCTTCTTTAGGGATCTCCTTATGATCAAATGAGATGTATTCAGTTGGTGAAATGTTTTCCACCATGGCTTGCAGATGTGAAGGGTCTATTTCCATTAGCACTCCAGACCCCTAGAGAGTTTTGTACAAGATGTCTTTATGTACATGTGATATCTTAAGAAGATCCAAGATTGAAATCTTGGTAGATGTCTTCTCAAGTTATTCTAAGAGGTTGTACAGACCATCCTGCGGGGTTGATGAAGAGGGTTCTGGGATCATGATATGAGCACACCTTGTTACCGTAGCACAATCCTTTCTCTTGATCTGAATGGTATTCACATGGTTATTGGAAGAGAGGATACATCCAATGAGTTAATTGTAATGATTATTGTCACTTTTGGTATAGAGATAGTTCGCAGCCTTGTAACTTTGGGATGAATCTCCTTGATCCGGCCTTTTCTCATCTGACATTCCATGTTTAGGGAATGGTTCTTTGAATATTCCCATCTTGTTGTTTGGCGTTTGACTTTTCTCTGGGGTGTCAAATTTTGTCTCTCCATTGTTAATGAGATCTTAGATGTAGTGGCGAAGTCTTAGGAACTTGTCCATCTTGTGTCCCTTGACATGATGCAAATCATAATAGTTATACTCTTTGTAACATGTTGGTTTAAGAGTATTGTTGTCAAAAGTTTGTGGCATGGGATGAGTCACCATGTGGAGTGTATCCAATTGTTTCAATATTGCAGACAAAGGCTCATTGAGAGGAGTGAACGTTCTACATTTAGGTGGTGTTCGAATAGGTCCTTTTTCTAGTTTAAAAAATTTGACCAACTTGGAGTGTTTGTACTCATTTGGAATCTGTGATTCTGTCGGCCACCACGTTATTGTTTTTGTTAAAGATTTTTGTCTTTTTCGTGGGTTTGGCATTTTGATTATCTTTAGAAGGTGATTTGGTGGTTCCTTTGGTAATGAGGGATTTTTCTATTTGTATTACCTCTTCAAAGGTACAAACACAATGCATTTACAAATGGAAAGCAATGTCTGGGTTTAGATTGGACACGAAGATACTCACAAGTTGTTTTTCAGGAAATGCGCAAGGGAAACGGTTGGCTATCCCCCACCATCTTTACAATAAGCTAGTGAATGTTTCATTAGGGAATTTTTTAGTACCACATAAGTTTTCCATGGTTATGTCACTTTCTATGTTGTACGAGAAATTTAGAACAAACCTTTTTACTAGTTCAGATGATGTGAAGATAGTCCCACAAGGTAAGCAAGTGAACCATTCCAAGGCTTGTCCTAATAGACTCTTCGGAAAGATTCGTATGAGATAAATTTCGTTATATGGCACTTTGTGGCATGCCATGTAAAAATATTTCACATGATCTCGTGGGTCACCTTTCCCTCTATATTTGTCAAATTTTGGCATGTCAAACTTCTTAGGAAAGGGTTGAAGCGTCATAGCTTTATCAAATGGATGGGGTCATAGCTCTTCATATTGGTATTTATTGTTATTCCCAACATTACTTTCTTGAAGGCTTGTAATTGTTGCTTTCATGGATTGCATTTCTTATGTAAGTAATTTCTCTTTAGTAGAAGCACGGATATATACGTGACTGTATTCCATATTTTCTCCTTCTTGGTTTTCCATGTGAATTTCACTAGATTTGACCTTAGGTTTTTTCTTATGCACATTTTTGTTTGTTCCCTTCTATACATGAGATGTAAGCAACACTAATTGTCGACTAAGGTTTTGGATTTGTTGTTGAATAGTGACTTATCCCTCAATAGGTTCTTCTTCTTCTTTGCAGCATGAAGATTGTTCTACATTCTCATGTTCTATTCTAACTTTACATGGTATTTTGATAAAGGGAATTTTATAACCCACCATATTATCATTTCCTACATTGGGCATGGAAGTGTGTCCATGTGTTAGGATATCATCCATGTTAATGAGAGGTTGTTCCTCTTCATTAGCCTCGTTTGTTGGTGGTATTGTCTCATGTTCTATAGGCATTCTAGCTCCTAATTCCACCACTCGAGCTAGCACCTGATCTTTATTCTTGTTACCGTTTTAATCTACCTTCAGAAAAAAATGTTGAAATTAATAAAAATATTCATGCAGAAGTTTTCTTCAACTTGGAAATTCTTCAAGTTCCGAATTCTGAAAAACCCTGAAAATCTGAAATTTCAGACTTTTGGGTTTTCCGAGTTCATAGTTTTATTTCGATGAATTACAAATTTTTGAGCCCAGAGTTCCGAAGTCTGAAAACCTAAAATTCTAAAATTTCAAACTTTTTAACTTTTAGGTTTCGGAATTCTAGGTCATGATTTCTTTAGATTTTCCCTTCAGAGTTCTGAAGTCCAAAACTCTGAAAATATAAAATTTCAAACTTTTGGGATTTCAGGTTTCAGAACTCTTGGCCGCGCTTTTTGGAAAATTTCTTTCAGACTTCCAAAGTTTGAAACTCTGAAAGTCTGAAATTTCAGACTTTTAGGATTTTTGCTTTCGGACTTCCGAAGTCTGAAACTCCGAAAATCTGAAATTTCAGACTTTCAGGTTTTGGAGTTCTTCCATCACCATTCCAAGATTTTTACCTCATAACTTCTGAAATTCCAAAATTTTAGAATTTTGGACTTACGAAATTTCTTTGCACATTTATTTCTTACCTACTTCTATATGTGTCAAAATCTGGGCATTTAATCCTTACCTATTTCCACTACGGATTGGACCTGTCATTTTCACTTGACATTTTGCTCCGATGTTTTGATTTTTTACCGTATTTTTACTTTCATGGCATCATTCTCAAGGTATTTTTATTTTGGTCTTTTCTTTTTGGTTTAAGATCTTTTGTTTTTTTTTCTCCTTATTTGTTTCTTTTGTTCCTCCTCTCATACCTTTCGGAAAATGACAAACTTCATTGCCCGTACCATGTTTTCTCGATTGTGTTTCTATCTTAGGTTCCTCAATTCAGATTTTTTAAAGATCCTCTGCAGTTCTTCAATTCATAATCCTCTCAACACCTCTTATTTTCTTAGAGTTTCCTTTGTGCATTTGGAGAAATCTCTTTTCGGAATTCAGAGTTTTGGTTGAAGTTCAGAGTTTAGCTCTTTTGGGAATTGTGTCATTCAGAGTTCAGAAGTTTGTTTTTCAAAGTTTGGAGATTCCTACTGTTCAGAGTTCTCTTTTTTGGGATTTCAAATTTTGGAGGTCCCTTCTCTTCTTGGAGGTTTTTTTTCAGGATTTCAGACTTCTAAGTTTTCGGAACCTGTCATTTCAAACTTCTCCAATTCGGGTTTTTGAACTTCTCCAATTCGGGTTTTCAGAATTTTCCAATTCGGTTTTCACTTTGGCATTTTTAGGTTTTCGAAGAGCTCTTCTCTTTTTCATTTTGAAATTAAAATTTGATGTCTACTTCCACATCCAAGGGAAAGGAAAAAATGAAATATTCGTTCCTCATGGTTGCCCCTCATTCTTGCTTATCCTCCAACTTGGAAACATAGGGGACACCAACCTTGGACAAATTGATTTTCCAGACTTCTGGGCAAGGGTGAAGGCCCCAAATAAGAAACCCTAGATTCAAGCCATATATGACAGTGGGCTTGTTCTTTTTGTTGGTTTTCCCACATCCATGCATTGCCCAAAATTCGTTTTTCGTTGCAGCAACCCACTATGATGAAGAATCTCTAATAGTTAAAGATGTTGATGATAAGCTAGTAATCTACTTGGACCTAGATTTCTTTGAAGATTTTCTCAAACTCCCATGACGTTGAGGACTATGGGACAATTTCACTAGAGTCAATGGTGGAACATTGGGAATAGGAAATGGAGTTGTGCACAAAGGTCATGTTGAAAAGTTATCTGGCCAAGAGTTTTTCCAAATTGCCAAAGACCATGTATTAGTCAGACTTCATTCAGGAGGTCAATGACATCATTGTGCTACTAATAAGAGTCTCAGGTATTCCCTTTGCAAAGGAATTCCAAGAGTGGATGTTCTTATATATTGCTACCATAAAAAAGAATAAGGAATTTATCAGATGGGGGGAGCATATCAGTAACTCCACTTACTATTATTTGAGTAAAGTGTATTCTTCAAAGAGTTTCTACATAAAATCCTTCATGGTTTATGCCGCAGCTACTATAGGATATTTCACTGGGTTGAATACCAAGGGTATTCTAAGCACCTCTCAAATCTATGATTTATATCCTCAACTCACATTGGACGAGGGAAGCAAACACTTCCACAGGATCAATGATTCCTTCTTTGTTGTTATTCTTCTACCATTTTGATAAAGAGCTATATAATCGAAGGATTTCTTATGAAGCCTTCAAAGAAGTGTGTGAGTGGGAGCTATATACCTTTAGTTCCCCACATTTACTTAATTTTAGATTTCTGGCTTCGTAGGTGTTCCCAGTAAGCTGCCAAGATGTCCCATGGAAAAATGGGTTCTACTAGAATTAGTTTGACAACTACTTGACTACCATAAGATCTAAAACAAATGACACAAAGTTTGAGTTCAATATCCTATTTTAATTGACAAATACACTTGCCAAATATTTACAAGGCTAAGAATGTGGATGCATAAATGACAGAGGTAACTTTGTGGACTTTCCATCCATGGACTAATTTTGACTATTGGGGTAAATTCAGTGAAACAGATTCATCCAGTTCCCATGTGCCCCAGTTGGAAGATATTTGGATTCATTGTTCGGGATGAATTCATCATCCGATGGAGAGACTATGAAAGGCTAACTTTGGATGAGGTTCAGCAATTTGGTATAGCCGACATCCCAAAAGACATGCAAGATGATGATGAGGTTTTGGATGAATTGTATAAAAATAATAATATTGCCAATCAACCATTGTCATGGATTGATTCGAATGTGGAAGAATGTTGCAACACAAAGGAAAGAGCCGAACCCATCCTATAAAGAACTCACAGTTGGTTGATTACCTTGGGAATCTCGCCCAAGGGGTTAGAACAACTTACAAATACAGGAAATCCATCAACCATGAGTCCAATCAACACCCACAAAGGGAAAAAGGTCCACCCAAAAGACCCATACAGTTCCAAAAAATATTTCATTTGTTGTTGGGAGCTCATCTCTTTCCAAGGCTCTTGTTCCCAAAGTCATGCCTCCTACAGCACCTGTGACAGAAATAGTTGAAGTCATTGATTCTCCTAGTGTCCCACAAGACTCATAATTTCCCCTTTCTCTTCCATTGTCACTTCCTACATTAGTTCCTTCCACTTTTTGGATCTTTTCTTCTTTCCCATCTCCTTCCATGGCCCAACTATTCTCATCCCCTCCAGTTCACTCAGCTAGAGAAACTATTAGGTCACCCATTTTTTCTTCACTTCCCTTGACACTTCTGTTTCCTTCCAGTATCATCTTCTAATCCCATCGTATCCACTCTTATGGCCATCTTCACATCCGCCCCATCCATTATTTCCACCTCCGTTCAAATGCAAACTAATGTTATTGGTGCTCTTGTTTTGACTGCACTTAGTAAAGAAAATACATAAGGTTCACATGGAGAGAAGAATCTCAATTCAAAGGTTGAAAAACTGGACATGTTGATCAGGAAGGCTCACACAGGGGAACAGAAATATAGTTTGGGACTTAGCCATTTTCATGATAAAGGATCTATTTTTGGAGATAGCATGTGGAGCACTCAAACTGATTGGAGACTTGCATGTCACATTGGCTATTTTTGGAGGATTAGCTACAAAGTGCTTTGCATGGACACAGCCAGAAATAGATCTACTACTATCAGTTAACTACCAGTAGTCTATTGTTAGCACACTTGCATGTGTGGCTATTTTTGTAACGACGTGTGGCTAGTAATAGCATGCGACCTATTTTGGGAATAGATAAGTGGTGAAGGGAAAGTCCCCACCCTTATAAGTATGTAGTAAACTGTGTAGAGATAGATAGATGTGTGTGCATACATAGAGAGATTATGATGTTAAATCTATTACGCACATACTATTGTTATTGTAATGAAGCTTCTGTATACTTATTACATTTAATATAATGGAGGATATTGGTTGAATCTAAGTGTTAGTTTTGTGTGTATCTGAATCTAATGTGTTTTTGATCTCATCATGGTTAATATTTAATTCTATTCTCCCTTAGAGATAGATCTGGCATGCTCTGTAGAATGATGTGTTAGTAATGGAACTGCATGTGTTAAGTCTTCATCATGCTAACATCCTACAACAACAACCCTAAAGAGGGACCTGGTACCTTTGCATGCTTCGGGTGAGCTCTCAGTCTAGGCTGAGTGATGTGCCAGCGTGTCTAGGGTCTTATTGGCTTGTATCACTGAATTCTAGGCTGCATCATTGGTTCCGTTGCCGAGACCTCTTTTTCAGTTGTTTTCAGGATGGTTCATGATGAAGACATATCGGTTGACCTTAGCAAGTGTTGAAGAATGGATACACGATCTGGAAGAAGAATACACATGGTGATTCAACACTGGATCTGAGTTTAACGCACATGTGTGGGTGGAACAGAATCTGTATGACAGTTTATATGAGATATTTTTTGCTATCTTTCCAGTAGAATTGTATGAGTGGCTGATTGCTTATGCATCTAAGTGGAATTGGAGGTATCACACACTTGTCTGGATGCAGGAAGAATTCCAGGCCCTTTATGATGCTGATCTGATTTGGACTCAAGCTGTGGATACATGGTTCCATGGTGTCTTGAATAGTTATATCTTGGAATACTCAATTTCCACTTATTCATGTCCAGAGGTAGCTGAATTCCAGTTTTTACGATATCCAAGGGGAGCTTACCTACAAGGCATTCCACTAGCGATCAAGATCCTGATGGTAACTTTGAATCTGGAGAGTAAACTGATGGCTAACTAAACCTCACCACACATGGGGGGTAGGAGCAGGTTTGGTGAAAGATGGCAGACCTAGCGGCAGAAAGGCAGAGAGAGGAAAGGTGGCTTAAGTATAATGAGGTGCATGAGAGGGAGATAGAGAAGCAATGTAACATTGCAGAAAGTATGGCATTGAGGAGAGAGATGGCTCGTGAAGGATTTGAAGCTCACGTAGAAGACGTGGAGCCAGAGCATCAGGAACTCCCCCATCTTGGAAAGCATGATAGGGATCCTTCCTCAGCCTCACATAGAAGCACACCAGTAGAGACTACCTGGGCCATGGGCATGCATCTGAATCCACCTGGTAACCTTGCCCTTGCATTTGGTTTTTCAGCATCTAGTACAACAAGTAGTCAACAAGCTAGTTCAAGCAGTGGGAGAGTAGGAGCGAGTCTTATAAGAAGCACAACGATGGCAGCACAAATGGATTCATTGTTATATGGGAGTACCTTTTTGGGTGTATCATCAGCACAGAATACAAGCACACCAATTTTTGGATTAACTTCTGGGAGTAGTAACGCTTCACAGACTATCAGGGTACAGTTCAGTTCTACTATTGGGACACAGGGAAGTACATCTTCTGGTCTGACCCCAGCTACAGGTTTGGGATCAGGAGGCATAGGTAGCTCTGGTTCAGGTGGATCTGGAGGTTCTGAAGGTAGGGGAAACACAGGAGGTTCTGGATCAGGTGGGCAAGGTCCGCACCAACCCCATAATATTTACATGGAAATGTCTCTTCATCTTCCAGAGTATAGGGGCATAGAAGATGTTGTTGAACATGTGCATATGTGTGAAATATTGTGGCGCACAAAAGGAATCATGGCTTCTGAGCGTAGGGAAAGCCAATTTTCTACTACGTTACAAGGGCACGCACACACAGCTGGTATAGAAAGTTTGACCCTGATCAGACTTGCGTAGATTATACAGCTTTAAAGGATGCATTCCTTAAAGAGTTTCATATCCCTGAGTTTGAGCAGAAGAGTATAAGTGCACTCAAGGATATAAAGCAAGGCACTACTGAAAGTGTTAGAGAGTATGATGCATGGTTTAAAATGTTGTTATCAAAGCTTTCTTATGACATACATGCAAGCCAACATGCACAATGGTTCATTGGGGGCTTGATTACCCCTTTTAGGAGGGCATTATCACATAAGACATACACTGATCCATGTGAAGCACTTGAAGCAGCCTTGCATGCTGAGGTAGTTGGAAGCATAGATACTGGGGTGAGCCCATTTTTAGAAGCACAAATAACAGCTATGGAAAAACAGTTGGAGAAACTATCAGCAAATTCAGCACATGAGACGCACACAGGGATTTGGTGCACAGATTGTGAAGTAGAAGGTCACACAAAGGATAGTTTTCCTCACAGAATAGTACGCTCATTGCTGATGGATTGTGAAATATGCCATTTAAACCATGATGCTAGCCACTTCCCATTATTACAACATGTGATAAGGAAGAACGTTTCAAGCTACTGTAAAATCTACAGGTCCATGACTCATGACACGGAAGACTGCCGGCTGATTGGACAGATCCATGATGCTATAGATATTGGTGTATGATAGACATGAGTTTCAGATAACTCTAAGGGAAAGAATGAGCATCAGGACCGGGATCACAATCAGGCATGCTATGATCAGAATGAAGGGTGTTTTGAAGGTGGTCATGGAAGAGGTCGAGGATACCATGGTGGAATCAGAGGATGAGGCCATGGTGGTGGAAGAAGTGAGTTTCCTCATGGAACATGTTATACATGTGGATCTCCTGACCACTATAGGCATGAATGTCCTCAGAATATTACATGTTCTTTCTGTGGAAAGAACCATAGCTATGAGGAGTGCCCAGACTTATATGAGCATCTGAGTAAGCAACATAAACAAGAAAACAAAGGTGCAGGGATGGTTAGGATACAATGCGTTGTTGAAAATCAATGGATGCCTAAGTTGGAGGAGGAATCAGGGGCACTACAAGTGAAGATCATGACCCGCGCTGAGGTGGCACGTGCCAGGGAAGCATTGCAGCAGAAACCTACCATCACTAAAGAAGAAGTTCTTCATGCACGGTACCCAGATCCTACCTATCAGAAGGAGGTTTATCAGGAAACCATGGAAGTTCTAAGGAATCTTCAGGGTGAGATACAATACTTAAAGGAGAAAAAGAAAGCATCAGAGATGGTCCAAACTGATATAGATGACTTGAGGGAAGTGTGTAAAATGTTGCGCCAGGAAAACATCATTCCACTGTTAGGGAGTTGGTTAAAAGGAAACACTCCACGTGCAAGTACTGAGACTAGATGATAGATCCTACATGTGAATCTTCCCCTTCATAGCTTGGATTATGACAAGGAAATCACTCTGAATGCTTGTTGTGGATGGGTGGCTATTGAGTAATATACTGATTGATACAGGTGCATGAAGTCAATGTTCTTACCTTGGATGCATGGGTACAAATGGGAAGACCCCCATTGCGGCCATCCTCTAATGTATTATTCATGGCTAATCAGACTAAGGCCACTCCCATCAGAGTTTTGAAGGATGCATCCATTACCATACAAGGAGCCAAGTTCACTGGAGACTTTGAAGTTTTAGCGCTGGCAGAGTCAGATAGCTTCCCAGCTCTATTGGGGCATCCTTGGTGCTATGCAAATAATGTTGATCTTCAGTTCAACAAGGGCTATATCAGTTTTGAAAATAAAGAGGAAAGAGTTATTATCCCTTTAACAGATGGAAAATCTGCACCCTATGTTGAGCCCTTAAGTGAAGAAGATCTGAATAGGATTTATGTACGCGCCATCTGAGATCCAGAGATGATTGAACCAACCAAAGAAGGACTAATTCAGTGGGAGGATGCACAGTCTATTAGCGATACTACAAGTGTTGCTTGTGATAATTGGGCTCACAACACTTATGAGTTGGTAGGGCATGAAGTAAAGAGCATATTCCCTCAAGGAAAAAAACCACGTTATGTCAGGAGGATAGGTAACAACTTGGTACCTTGTTACACAGGAGAAGGGGATCCCATGGTATTCCTACACGCCATGGAAGAAAAGTGGATAGACCCACTGGAAAGAAGAAATATGCTAGCATATACACTACGTGGGACAACAACATGCTGGTGGGTGGTCCACAGGGATAATCTTGTCAGATGGAATGAAATTGGGATTGCTCTTACTACTAGGTTCTTCAGGAGCAATGCACCTACTCAAATAAGTACTTATCATGGTAATCATCCTATTCAGCACCACATTCAGAAGTGTGAGAGACTCTGGACAGAAGGGCAGGAAGCTTTACCACCTTCACTATGGGTGCACTGGTTTTATTCCACTTTACAAGGTTGCGCATGTGCTTGGTATGTATATGCAGAACTCCATAGAGAAACTAGAAATTGGTAGAATTTAATTGCAGGAATGGCCCAGACATTTGACTTCTTCTCTACAAAGCCTCTGGTAGAAGAAGCATTGAAAGTTATCAAGTGTTTAACTATGGGGGATAATGCCAAGGTTGAGGAACTCCTTCAAGAGTTATTAGATAAAGAAGACTCAGGAGAATGTCTTGATGAAGAACCAAAGGCCGATGCAACATTACTTCAACATGCTTGCCTTGAGAAAGAGAAAGGAAAAATGGTCTACTTAGTGGATGACGAAGAAGTAGATAATCTGGATGTAAACCATTCAACAGGGAGGCGTGAGGTATTGGACAGTGTGGATAAGACCACACACACCTATCATGAACCTATGAAGACAAAGCAGGTGAATATTGGAACAGATACTGAGCCTAAGGAAGCCATAATTGGAGACTATTGGTCAGACTCTGAAGTGGAAAAAATCATAGAGTTACTAAGGGATTACCAGGACTTATTTCCTAGGGGGTACCATGAACTTAAAGGCATGCATGAATCATTAGGGGAGATGAAGATAAAGCTTAAAGAGGGTGCACACCCAGTTAGAAAGAGACCTTACAGAATGAACCCCAATTTGCATGAAAAGGTCAAAGAAGAGATTGATAACATGTTGAAGTCTGGGATTATCAAGCCCCTTGATGAGTCAGAATGGGTTAGTCCAATGGTGATCAGTATCAAGAAGGATGGATGGATTAGGATATGCGTGGACTACAGGGAGCTGAATGTTGCATGTGTAACTGATCCATTTCCTACACCATTCACTGAGGAAATACTAGAAGGAGTTGCAGGGCACAAAATCTATTCATTTACAGATGGGTTCTCTGGGTATCATCAGGTTTGGATTGCCCAGGAGGATCAAGAAAAGACTACATTTACTACTGAATGGGGTAGCTTCACCTATACTGTAATGCCTTTTGGTCTGAAAAAAGCACCTATTGTATTTTGGTGCATAGTTGTCCAAGCATTCAAGGAATTTATTCACAACTTCTTACAGGTATATTTAGACGATTGGACGGTGTATGGATTAGTTAAGGATCACTGTGACAATCTGCGCTTAATGTTTGAATGGTGTAGATAGTTGAGTATCTCTTTGAACATCAAGAAGTGCATATTTGCTACACCATTTGGGATACTTTTAGGACACATAATCTGCAAGGAGGGTTTGTTGGTTGATCCAGCAAAGGTTGCAGTCATTATAGGCCTAAGGGATCCTACCAGTCAAAGTGAGGGGCATAGATTTTTAGGTCATATAGGATATTACAGAAATTTTATCAAAGGCTATGCCAAAGTTTCCACACCATTAGAAGAGTTACTGAAAGGGAAAGGTACGTTCTACTGGGGAGAACAACAGCAACGCGCATTCGAGACATTGAAGGAGAAACTTACTACCACACCTATTCTACATTTTCCTTCATGGGACAAACCATTTCATGTACATGTTGATGCCTCTGGCATGGCCATTGGCATGGTGTTGGCTCAACCTGGAGAAGGTATTGTAGATCATCCTATCTATTTTGCTAGTAGAAAGCTGACTCCTGCAGAACAAAATTACACAACTACAGAGCACGAAGCTTTGTCAATGATCTATGCACTGCATAAATTCTGCCAGTACCTACTAGCTACACCATTCATCTTTTATACAGATCACATGGTATTGAATTATTTGGTAAATAAACATGTTTTACAAGGGCACATATGTCGATGGGTGCTCTTATTTCAAGAATTTGATTTCACAGTTGTGGTAAAACTAGGAAAAAGTAATTCTGGACCAGACCATCTATCAAGAATACAGTCAGGAGAAGAAGCACAGGAAATTGAGGATACCATGCCAGATGCACAGTTATACAGGTTACAATGCACACCATCAGAACTAGAGGACATTGTTGTCTTTCTACGAACAGGGATGGCACCAGAAGGAATGAAATCCTTGGAGAAGAAACAACTTGCTATACGCACCACACCTTATATGTTAATCAGTGGTGACTTGTACAAATTGGGCCGAGATGAGGTATTGCACCATTGTGTATTGGAACATGAGCACATGGATATTATGGAAGAAGCTCATGGTGGAATTGCAGGTGGCCACTATGTCAGTGATGCCACAGTGCACAAGATTCTACTCACTGGATTATGGTGGGAGACCCTCTATAAAGATTGTAAGGAATTTTGTAAGGCATGTGATCATTGTCAACATCTTGGAAAACCAGGTCAATGAGATGAAATGCCTCTGAGACCTATTACTAGCACAAAACCATTTGAGAAATGGGCTATAGATTTTGTGGGTCCTATTTCACCAGCTGCACGTAGAACTGGATCACGCTACATCATAACTTGCACAGACTATCTGACAAGGTGGGTAGAAGCAACACCTACAAAGGACTGTACAATGGCTACAACAGCCTGGTTTCTATGGGAAAATATTATTACAAGGTATGGATGTCCTTTGAGTTTGACCAGTGATAGGGGCACACATTTTCTTAATGAGACAATCAGAATTTTATTGGATGAGTTCATGATTGCACACCATAAGACTACACCCTATCATCCTCAGGAAAATGGAACTGCTGAGGCTTTCAACAAAATTTTGAGCCAGACATTGACAAAAATTTGTGATGTTGGAAGAAAGGATTGGGATGATAAAGTATCTGCAGTACTTTGGGCATATAGAACAACATATAAAAGGTTGAACAAAGCCACACCATTTCAGTTAGTGTTTGGCACAGAAGCCATTCTTCCTATGGAATTTATGTTACCTTCTTTGTGTATTGTGTGCACTAGAGGTCTAACTGATGAGAAAGCTTTAGAAGAATGGATTGAAAAGATAATTAAGTTGGATGAGTGATGAGCCATAGCACGTTGGAGTCAGAAGCAAGAAAAGGCCAGGTAGAAAGCATGGCATGACAGAAACATAAGGGACAAGAAGTTTGAGATTGGACAAATGGTGCTTCTCTATGACTCTAAGTTCTTGCACCATCCAGGAAAACTTAAGGTACATTGGTTGGGGCCGTATGTTATCACTTACATCCTTGAAACAGGTGCTTTCCAGTTAGAAGCACTTGATGGAACACGGCTACCTGGTTACTTCAACGGGAGTAGGCTGAAGCCCTACTATAAATAAGTCTTCTTGGTGTTTGTAATAAGGTAGTATTTCCATTTAGATTAGGTTTTCAATTCTGTATTTCCTTAATGTGTTTCCTTCTTTGTTGCTATGCTTTGTCAATTTAGTTATTGTTCTTGTGTAATAAGCGTGCTTACGCGCATGAAGCTAATTACTATATGAAGCATGTTTATGCACAGAGGACTGCACATACTTTTAGTGTGGGGTGGTTGTTGATATCCAGGTACAAGATTGTGGGAATTGAAAGGTGAAAGGAATAAGCTGCTATGGGTGCTTTTCAAGTCAAAGGATTGCTTCTAAAAAGTGACCAAAGATGGAGATGAATGAAGGGACAGTATAACACGAGGTAAATAGAGGCCATAACAACTACCAGTGGAAGGTGCAGTGACAAGGTACTCGGGTGCAAGGAAGCACTGAAGAGAAGTCTGTGACTAGAGGGTAGGAAGGCACTAGAAGGTTATAGCTGGGGTGCAAAGATGTACCACATGGAAAGAATGGAATTGGTCAATTAATGAGAGGATATTTGGTAGGTGAAGGAGCAATAAATGCATCAAAAATTTGAAAATCTATATAAGGATGGGATGCGAGTTCATTTTTACCATTGCGATTAAGAGTATTTGAAAAAGAGCTAAGTGCAAAGAGCCGAGTGATCAAATTGAGGTGCGAAAGGTGTGTAGCCAGTCATGACAAAGAGATCTGTGCACAGAAAGAGCTTGCATCCCTGGTGGTGAAGGGTTTGAGTGAAGCAAGGTGACAGAGAGGAGTGAGGGCACATGATTTCACCTAGGGCATGCTGAATCAAGCTAGGGTTTGATTCACACATTACAGAATTCAAGAGGTGAGTATTTACAAAGGATTGCAAGGTAGAAATGGCACCCAAGAAAGTAGTTGCAGCAGGAGTGAAGGGAAAGAAGAAGGTGTTCGTAGAAGAAGAGGAGATGGCTCCCAAAAGAATTTTTTCTGAAATGCAATATCCAGAGGGGGTCATCGTAGGCCAGGAGTGGGATTCTCACATAAGGAGAAGCAAGGTGAGTGAGTACAACCACCGTACCATAGAGAATAAGAAGGAGCTTGATGCCTTGCTAAACACAAAGATGAATAAATGCACGGTGGAAGACATGTCGGTGTATGATGATGCTGGCAAGAAGCTCTTGAAGAAGATTGGAGTTTACCAGCTATACGAGCTCCCTTACTTTGGGAAATATGAGCCCTTGTACCAGTGGCTCATGAGCAGAGTGCACGAAGATTTTTTCTACTTTGCAGGATGCAGAGCCAGAATTTCAGCCACGCTAATCTCCATGGTAACAGGATTGAAGGGCACAGGAGAAGATTTGAAGAATGATTTAATAGACAAGGCCACAATCTTGGAGACCAGAAAGGAGCTGGGGTACACAAAGGGTCCACGTGGCATGGACATAGATAAACTGAAGAAGTATCTAGTTGTGCAAGCAGCCGCACATCTTGTTACGAAGCTAAATGACCAGGAAAGGTGGTCACAAGTGAACACCATGTGGCTGCATGTTGCTAAAAAGGATGTCTGAAGGGGTAGTCTACAATATTTCAGGTTACATTATAGAAACTATCATTGAGGAAGCACACACAGGAGGAAGGATCAACTTTGGAGCTGTTCTGTTGTCGTTGGTGTTCATGGAGATCGGAGTACCTGATGGACCAAAAGAGAAGATATGGGAGTATCCCATGGAGCATAAGTCACCAGCAAGAAGTTCAAAAATACCTATGTGAAGGATCCATGACAGAACCAGTCAAGCAAAGGGCTGAGAAGTGGTACGATAGGCTCCACATGGCCTTTGAAGAAGAATGGCACATCCCCAAGGAATTTCCTTCGGTGGTTGGAAAGGTAGTTCAGTTCACTGTATACCAGCACTTTTGCATAGCACGGTTCACCATGAGGGATGGAGCATGGAGCCCTTGGTGTAAGTTACCATATGCCTTCACAGCAAGGTACTTCCAGGCATCAGTACATAGGTTCTCAGATGCGTGATGCCTAACATTCAATGCAGACAAGGTAGATTGTGACTACCACACGCTAAGGAAGAAATATGTGTATCCAGGATGGGGTGCATATATTGAAAGGCTCATTTCAGATGTATTGAGCATTAAACCAGTAAGTTTGGCTATGGGAGATGTTGGAGCAGCACTGGTGTACCTTCAACTGAAGCCCAAGTTGGAGAATAACAAGTATGTGGAAGATGAGTTCACACTTCCAGAACCATCGAGGGGTAAGCATACCATGGAGAACATTCCAGTGCCTAAGCCCACAAAGCCAATTGAAGTAGAGGATGAGGAGGATGAGCGTGAAGATAGTGGTGGTTTGGAACATAGAGGTAGAAGACATCCTATGAATAAGGATGAAGCTGAGCGCGCAACTACACCACCTCAGCCACAAGAGGGGGATGATGAGGACTTGGATGCAGTCCAAGGAGAGCACTGATTTAAGAGAGTGTTCAGGAGAACAAGGACCCAAGGTGCTACTCCACAAATAGTGCACAGATCACCCAGACTCTCTCCACAGAAGGAGACAACCACAGAAAAGGAGAAGGAAACTAAAATTGAATGAGGAAGTGGAAGAGTCAGAGGAAAGCACACCTAATTCTCCTACACCTCCAGAGAACGTAGAAGAACAAAAAGATGAAGAAATGAAGGAAGGAGAAGAAGAAGAAAAGGGAATAGATGAGATAGCTACCGAGACTGCTCAGGACATGGAAACACAAGTCCCAAATCTGGAAGCTCAAGTTCCTAAGTAGCCTAGGTCAAGAAGAACAAGTGGGGAGCACATTCCACCAGCCATGGGTTATGCTGAGGACACAGGTAAAATTGTCCGCACCCATTTCCAGAGCACACTGACACAAAAGGAGTTATATGGCTGGGAATTAATGGATGAAGATATGGCTACAGTGCACACAAGGAAGCAATTATCATGGTCGATGCACACACACATGGATGAACCAGATTTTGATGTGTGTGAGGAGTCATGCATGTCGAGGAGGTTGAAAAAGACACCTCAGGCTAGACACATAATAGTAAAGCCTACTGTTATGTCAGATGAACAGGTGAGCAATGCATTGGTAAAAGTCTCAACAGAGGTGGCAAGGTGGAATATGGACAAGGCTGCCACAATTAGGGTGCTAAGGGAAGAGATCAAAACTAAGGATGGGGAAATAGCATGCCTAACACAGGAAAGAGACTTAGCACAGAAGAAGAACTCTTGTATTTATCAGCATCACAGAGGAAATTGGTGATAATGTCATAAGAGCTAGGCCACACTTAGAGCCAAAGGTACCAAAGACATTTCCTTCGGCAATACACTATGTAGGTACATTGGTGGACCTAGTGCTTGAAGATGAACCTCTACGCATGCCAGTGCCAAAGGATCCAACACAAGATGCAGAGTGAGAAAAGGCTTCAGTGATGTGAAAGATTGCATCATATGAAGGACTGTTGCTAGCACTGCAAGAAGAACTGAAGAAGGCGGACCAAGCCTTGAATATCTGTATAGCACCAGAGGTGCTCATCAACATAAAAACCCTGGAGGAGAACAATGAGGTCCAGAAAGTGATGAAGGATGACACATTGGGCCACGCAGAAAGATTAGCAATGGTTAAACAGAAGTGTGAGGCCCTGGCAGTAGCCCAAGAACCACACAAAAATTGGCTAGAGGAGCTTGGGAAACTCATTGCGTAGAAGATGGATTTGCTAGAGGGAAGGATGACTGCAATGTCCAACATTGTGTTGGTCTTGCAGAATGAGAAAGGAGAGATTGTGAAGGATGAACTGGAGTCCATTGTTGTGGACATTCCAGAAAAAGTAGAGGAAGCACTCATTGAGTGGCAGACCTTGGAGGCCGAGATAAAGGAGGAATATCCTGAATTAATTTTTCAGGTTGCAGAAGAAGAAACTGCAGGTTAAAAACATTCTTTCATTCATCCAAATTCTTCTATTCTTCTATTCTTTGATTCATTTTGGAGATAACCATTGTCGGGGTGACAATGAAATTAGTGTGGGGTAATGTTGATCAGAGAACACTTGTAAAAAAATACAAGAAGTTCACATGGGAAAGCAGGTCATATTCAAAGGCGTGAATGGATAGGGAGAACACACGCGTGGGAGAGAAGTTCAGCTTTTGGGACTTAGCCATTTTCACTCATGAAGGTCTATTTTTAGAGATGGCATGCAGAGCACACAAATGAGGCAGAGACATACGCACCACACATTGGATATTTTTGGAGGACCAGATACAAAGCACTTTGCATGGACACAGGCCAGAAATAGATCTACTACTGTCAGTTAACTACCAGTAGTCTATTGTTAGCACACTTGCATGTGTGGCTATTTTTGTAATGGCGCGTGGCTAATAATAGCATGCGACCTATTTTGGGAATAGATAAGTGGTGAAGGGAAAGTCCCCACCCTTATAAGTATGTAGTAAACTATGTAATAGAGGGACATATACATAGATATGCATACATAGTGATATTATGCATGCATAGATTATATGTTGTTAAATCTGTTATGCGCATACTACTGTTATTGTAATGAAGCTTCTGTATACTTATTGCATTTAATATAATGGAGGATATTGGCTGAATCTAAGTGTTAGTTCTGTGTGTATCTGAATCTAGTATGTTTTTGATCTCATCATGGTTAATATTTAATTATGTTCTCCCTTAGAGATAGATCTGGTATGCTCTGTAGAATGATGTGTTAGTAATGGAACTGCATGTGTTAAGTCTTCATCATGCTAACATCCTATAACAACAACCCTAAAGAGGGACCTGGTACCTTTGCATGCTTTTGGGTGCCATCTGGGGAACGAGTTTATCCAGGTTACTATATCTTGGACATGAGTGCAAAAAGTATTCTATGGATGACAATTGACATACCATATTATCAAGAAGACTTTTTGACGATGATCTCATTGGAAGAAAAGCCACTCATGATAGCTTGTAGAAAACCTTAGATGTACACACTGCTCTTGGATCTGCTAGAAACAATAGTTATAAGGATAAATCTTCTAAGGATTATTAAAGCCAAGTTGGCATACTTCTCTACTGCATGTAAAGGTACATGGTTAGAAGTAACAATCATGCCAACCTATTCTTGAAGGGTGCATTGGAACTTAAGGCTATGATAGATTTCACCCAATTATAAGAGGTATTTATTATGCATGGTTTAGATCAGAAAATATTATGCTATGAAAGGGATTATCAGGATAGATGGAGATTGTATGATGGATACAGTCTACTGCATTTTTGTAATCATTTAATATAAAGGAAGTTGATTGACTATTCAATAGATTTGTATGTTGGAAATAACTGAGCATGGATCAATCATGGATGAATTTCTTCAGAAGACATGTAGTAACCTGACTTTGAATTATGAAAGACATGGAGATTTAGAAAGAGGAAAATTCAGATTACTGCACTCCAAGAGGAATAATCAATGATGTTGCAAATTTTTCGAATATTCATAAAGGACATGAAATGATACATGTCAAGCATGCTAAAGGCATTTAGATTAACTTTTAGTTTTCGATAAAAGAGGGACTTGGTACCCTTGATGCTTTGAATGAGCACTCATTCAAAGGAATCCTTAGTGATTGCCAGCATCCCTAGGGCTAATTATTGGTAAAATCCTCTTGCTAGAAATTTTGGATCCTATTGCTAGAAGACCATTTCTCTCAGTCTGATTTGGCCAAGAACTTTCTGCATGATGATCAAGATTACCGATAGACCTTTGGCATGAATCTTATTGACTAGAGTTGGTTTTGAGCCAATATTTTGCAAGAAGAGTATGCTCACAGTTTTGAGTACCGAACTTAGAAGATGTTCAATATTATGCTATCATAGAATGGAATATTGAGACATAGATAGTGGATGTGCATCTGACGCTTACTGATGGTCTAGGGGATGAGGAAATTTAAGGAATCATTAAACATTTCCTATAGAGTTATACATCGTGGTTAGTGGGAGGACACATCACAAAAACCTATAGAAGTGTATTGCATTGCAAAACCAGACACAAAAGATTTTTGAGGCCATGAAAGGATAGATCCAAGCTCTAGATCGGTCAAATTAGTAGGGTTGAATAAGTCAAACTCTTGCAACAAATTTTCTATTTTCATGGGAGCCTGTTCCCTTGAATTAATGACATTTCTAATTTTAGTAAAATGTTTTTTGAAGGCCCAAAGGTGTAATGGCTCATTACCTAAGGAACTTATAAATAGTTAGATAAGGACACATGGAGGGAGATTTGATAAATAGATCATATTTTGGTGAATTTTATCTTCAAGCTTGGAAGAGTAGCTTCAAAGGTTTTTTAAAGTCAAACCTAATAATTATATTCAAAGAGATATATTGTCCTTGAAGAACCTGATTTATTGTGCTAAATGGTTGATTGGTATATGATGCTTTATGAATGAATGATTCCTTAGTATAGATGATTGAGATCTTTCCTTTATTTCAGATTATCTCATTTCATATCCATGGAAAAGTGGTATAACCATCTTTTATGTCAATTCAGTGAAAAAGTGTTTTCCTTCTGTTATTAAAAGTTATGTGATCATAACCATAATCATGATGGATGAATGTTTGGTATGTGCATGTTTTTATCCTCGTGGTTAGAAACAAATTATGTGTTCAACTAAAATTTGATCTCTTTGCTTTGTATGATTCAAGTTATTAACAAAGGAACGTATGCTTCTTGTTTGTGGTAATTTTATCCCCTTTCAGGTTGCAATAGGTGAATGTGACTTATGGTGTTAACATCCTACTCACATTAACCCTTCCTGAGATTCAACATATCCTTTTATTCGGTGCATCAACATTCCTATTATAATTTCCTTTTGCAAATCTCTTCCCTAAAACCCAGAAAAATGTTAGCCTAGGATTAGATAGCCATTCTATTGCACTGAGAGTAGTACAACACTTAGTTTAGGAAAAGGAAATCATCCTCTGGTCCTTCTCTAGAGGTTCACCTCGAGCCCAAGTCCCACAGCTTGAGAGGTGATCCCATGTGTCCCAATCAGGAACCAAAGCAGGCCTTCTTATAGCCTGGCCATTCTGGGGGTGCAGTGATTTGGTGAGAACAGTTCCTATAAAGGAATTCATCTAACAAGGTGGGGTCAAATGCAAATTCCGTGTGTGGTGATCCCTAACTCATCACCACTATGATCTACCATCTCCTCCACTTCTTTCTCTATAGAAAATAAAGGCCCAAGATCATGGCCAATAAAGGGATTTGACCCTTGTTTGTTTGAAGTTTCCCAAGTTTGTGTTTGTCTTGTTTCCAATGCCTACTTTTTTATTCCTAATCTTGTTTTAGGGGCCATGATGTATGAGATTTTCACTAAGGTGTTTTTGAATGTGTTTAAAAGATAATGATTAAGCCTAAGTGAAACGTAAAAAGAATGTCAAGAGTTCAAGAATTATAATGAATGTCAAAGTATCAATGTGACAAAGTGATTGCTCTAAATGAATAAGTCAATAGCGATAAACAAGATACAATCACACAATGTTTAGTTCCAGACCAATCAACCAAATGATGTACTTCCTAAGTCTGTTTCCAAAAAGGTAGTTGGTGTTTAAGATGATTAACAAAATGTCACTACTTATGTCGAGTTCAAATAAATGAACAAGGTGTAAGTAATAACAAGGAGTTAACACGATCTCCAAACAAAGTATACTAAAAGCAAGCCCAAATCCAATCAAGACCTATATTCCAAAAAGTGTCAGTTATGATTGTGAGTGACACAAAAATTTCACCAAGATATGTTAACCAAAATTTGTGAGAAAGTAAGGTATTGATATCAAGATGATATTGATATAACATGCACAAGTGGTAACACTCAACACTTTTCAAAATCGAGGTATTAATTGGAATCAAACAAAAGCTAGAGTATACCTAGGAATTGTTAAAGTGTATATAGCGTAACATCACAATATAGATATTTAGGTCAAGTTTACAAGAAACAAGACGTAAATACCAAAATTGTAGTGACATGATATAAACAAGATAACCATTCAAAGGAGATTCAAGGTGATGAACCAAGCCTAACTACAATGACGATCTTGACTTGGGTATCAAGATCAAAAAGGCTACCAATGATATGAAAATGTCTCCACACACTTTAGACATTTAACAACTCAGTCATAAACATGGATGAGCGTAAACAGACACAAAAGTGGTGAATACAATCAATTAACAACACAAGGGTAGTCACTCTTCTTCTAATCAACAAAGTGTCAAAATAAAGTGAAGGAAATAGATCAATTGGGGGTGAAAAATGTTGGCCTCACTTTGGCAGAGTTTCACCTCGCCCTAGGGCAAGTGAAAAACTAAGAAAAAGTAACGCTTCACATGTTTCGTGATGAATAATAGCTCTCAACTCAAATTGGTTTTGATATGGTCCAAGTTGGCTCCTGGTCAAAGATAGCTTCCTAGGTGGTTCACTCAACTAGGTGTCACAAGTTATCTAGATGCGAGCTTGATTTTCCAAGAAAAGTCACACTGACTAATTCTTAGAGTATCTCAGCTTTACTTTACCCCCTTCAAGCACAGTGGGCAATAAATACATCCATCGTGTACTCTCACTGGGGTCGTGATACAGATAACTTTGACTCTAAATCTCACAAATGGTAATACTAGTCAAGTAGGTTGTGTGGAGAACTTCCCGTTTTGTCCACAAGGTTCCCTCTTGTGTGGACTACTTTGGGGTTCCTAGGACCACCCCCATTGTTGTAGCTTAAGGCTTATGCCAAAGGGGTTATGTCCTAGTTTTAAGTGGATAGGGCATACCCTTATCTGAACCTGCAAATATAGTGTGATGTTTGTGGTGTGTTTTTAATCTTGTTTAATTTGATGTGGTTTGCTTGAACACCTTTTGGCAACCTGCACAAAAACTGTATTAGTAGTTTTGTTTTTTCTTGACTCCACCTTTCTTTGACAAGTGTTTTTGGTTCTGCACAACGGATTAGTAATTTTCCATACGCAAAAAAAGAATAAACGTTGTTTCTGATTCTCATCCTAGAACGTAAGAGAAGAGCATACGTGATGCAAAAATCCAATTAAGAAATCAACAAATGGAAAATACTTAATTCAAACACAAAATTATACATCTTGACCCAATTTGGACATTCTAAATGTTTTACAAAACAATGACAAATATAAGAATCATTTCTGATTCCCAATATCACCCCAAAAGATGACACGAGGGAAGAGCATACACGACCTTACTCTTATGATTAAGCATGCAAGGTTTATCCAATGTTTAATATAACCCAATAAAAGCATGTAAACATACCCTGCAAAATGAAAATTAATCTGATTAAAACTGCAATGATGTTAGCATTTAATGACATAAACCTTCGTAAACATGGAATTGACATGCAAGTCTGGACTGAGGTACATGCGTGTTCAGGTTAGGGTGCATGTGCATGGGATTAAGTACACATGTGCCCCTCTTGTGTAAACTCAAAATGGGTATGTAGAAGTGCTTGCGCTACTCCGAGAGATTTGCATGCACTAGAGATATGTGTGTCTGTAGGGTATAGATGTGTGTGCTGAGAAAAAATATACAGGTAGATGGAAAAGTATAGACAATGTATGTGCACTGGCCAAGAGATGCTTGCCAAAAGGGTGCATGCGCCACTGAAACAACATAGAACATGTGTAGAACATGCTAGTAGAATGGTATATGCACTACCTTTAGGGTGATGCACTAGCCTGACAGGTTTCTGACAAAGCAAGGTACAGTACTACAACAGCATGTAGTGCATCACGGGATGTAGCACATGCACTAGGGTGATTTTGTGTTCTTGCGTGCATGGTTAACCTGCGCCCCATGCATGTAAAAATGTACCCAGTGATGACGTGTAAAATATGGCCCAATGACATAAACACGTTCAAAATGCTCCAAATTTTAACATGTTAGCTCAAAATTGACAATAACCCATCAAAATTAAAGCTCTAAATAAGACTCCACACATGTAAGGTTAACAAAATCATAAGAATTTTAACATCATTTTACACATGTGCATATTAAGGGTTAGCCAAATGTTGAAATAACAATAAAATTTGAACTATAATGCTAAGGGACAAAGGATTGGTCCCACCGGGCATGCCAAATGTGTGCAAGAATTTGTTAGCAATGCAAAAAGAATTAGAACTAACACCTAGTAGTCCTAAAACAAAGCTAAATCAAAACATATGCACCATCATGCTTAGAGATTAAATAAGACTAATCTACCAACATCCTTGCATTAGAACATGAATAAATATTCAAACTAACATGTTAATCCATTAATCTCTATCTCTATTGAATGCTAATCAAATGAAATGAACCTATTTAGATCCTTAGCAATCAAATGTTTGATTGTATGTTTGAATCCCAAGGTTTTCAAGAATGGAGTCTTGTCAATCCATGGCTACAAGACCATTTGACATATCTCCATATGACTTCAAAACTTGGATGGATGAATGCAAGAAATGAAGATAGCTAGTTCTTCCAATGAAGAATACTCTAAGATGATGAAAATGGCTATAGCTTAGGCTCTATGCTCATTTAGGTGTAATAAGAAAGGTAGGAGGAGGGCTCCTTATATAGCCCAATGGATAAAAGAATCTCTACATCCCTTTACATGTGAGATAATAGGGAGGTTGGGTTAGTTGTGGATAAGGAAGGTTTAAGGAAGGGTTAAGTCAACCTTAGGAGAGTTTAATTTGTCCTTTAGTGACCCATGGGAATTGAGGGGGTCTATTAATTAACCAAAGTGATTAATTAATAGGTGTGCAAGCTTATAGAAGCTTTTTAGAGGAATAATTAGCATGATTTAGACTATGGGAGGAATTTAATCAAATAAATGATGATTTATTGATTTAATGGAAGAGGAAGCTAATTAATTAATAATAATTAATTAGTCTAGATAGAAAGGGAGGATTAATTAACGGAAGGTTGTTAATTGGCTTATTTGTTGGATAGAAGGGTTAATTAACTAGCGTAATGTAGTTAATTAATGACAATAGAAGAGAAAATGTGCTATATTGACGATATGTCGTCAATTTGCGGGAAAGGGGATAATTAGCACAATTTAAGTATTTAAATTGCTAGGGCTAAATTATAGGTGTCTACACTAGGAATTTCAAAATTCAAATGAGGCATTTTCCCTCCAAAATGCTAATTCAAATTTTAAGGTAATTTTATTGTGATTTGAAAATTTGAGGTGTGTACTTGAAGCTCATAATATTTGTAAGGATAGAATGAGGTCATATGCAATAATTAGGACCCTCTCTCGAGTCATAAGTATTAAAAAGAGCTATTGCATGCAAATTTAAGGAGTTATTAGGTGTAAGTAACATCCTTTGGAAGGGAATATCATGAATTACCATACTTATAGCTGACCAACTGAGCAAGAAACTCGAGTAAAAGTGAGAGGGAGAGTATATGAGGCTTAATGTAACTGTAAATATCCATTCTATCTGGATAAATGAGATCCCAAAAGTGTAAAGGTTTCAAGAAGTATTAAAGGAAAAACTAAGTTTCTATATGGTTTTACTTGTTCTTAGAATATGTTTGTGTTTGCATTCTTATAAGGTTGTAACCATTCTACATATATTGTAAAATACTCGTGTATTTCATGAAATGGGTCATGAATGACAGAACTCTGGATCCAACGCAGTGGTTATGACAGTTGGAGGACTTACTTGTTGATGGAATAAACTTGTGATCTTGCTCAAGTCTGTATTCTCTTATAGTATCTCATTTAAGAGACGTTGTGTTGATGAGATTTTCTAATGCAGGGTATGAACCAAGTAAAGTTTTTTATGTGGGCCAAGTAGATAATTGTTCATTGCATCTAGATAGGAGTTTTTGAAGGTGAGGAGTGAATTTGCCCTATTTTCTTGCATGTAGGACCCAGTGTAATGGGCCAACGTAACAGTGTGTTTATTATGGTTGAATCTGAATGTAAACATCCTTGAAGGCCTCATGGTAAATTTAATTTTAGTATTCACCATGCCATGGTAGTAAGTGAGGTGATCCTTAAGCTTGAATGCTTTTTTTTTTTCGGATGAGGAACTTGAAAACTATGAAGAGCCTGATTGTGTGAATCTTAAGAGTGTCATTTATTGACTTAGTTTAGACACTACATCTTGTGATAGACTCTTTATAGTTGTTAATAAAAGGAAATAAATGTAGATTTTCCCTTGTAGCAAAGAAAAAGTTTGGTATATTCCTGCCAAAGGTGAGGGTATTTGAAACCTAAACCCTGTCTCAATGTAATTTCAAGAGATAAATCTTGATTGAAACTAAAGATCCTTCATACATTTAGGTGGATTTCTAGTAACTTAGAATCAAAACTTTGGAAGACTAAAACAGGAACCTTTTAGACATGATTTGGTGTCTTGATTTGACTTAATGGAAATATAGCAAATCTTGGGAATCTCGGGTTCCTATCATTACACAGCTTAGGGTAGGAGATAAGAGAAGAGTGTATTATGAAAATATATAGGACTTTTAACCACACCCTGAGACTTTTCAATAGAACCTGGTGGTGATAAAGTCCTCAAGCGTATTGAATAAGAAAATTTTGACCTCCATTTGTGAAATTTATAGATTTTCTTGATAGTCCATCATAGGACAAGTTGCTACATTGGAAGGCCTATTTGTAGATTTATCGTTTACAAAAAATACCAAGCCTTAAACCTTGAGTGAAGAAGTTTAAACTTATAGGATAGGATCCAATGACTTAATGGGTGCTAAATATGGTTTAGCTGTCATGTGGAACCTTCTACAAGTTGTTGATATTCCTGACATTATGTGGAAGAAGGGCTAATTGGAGCTAGTTTAAATCACAAAAAAGAAAAGTATCTTTGCAAGAGGATCCTAAGGAATCAAGAGATGAAAATTGGGGAATTTTTTGAGCATTACTAAGAGGCTTGGAAAGAGTTGAGAGAACCTTGTGGGTTGTCATAGAAGTCTTCATTTGGACATATGATACAAGTTCACATTGTCTCAAAAGTCAAGAGGACATTTTCTTATGCCAAAAAGGAGGGTAGCATTGTAATTTTGGTTGCTTTGAATAATTTTTGAGGATGTTGTGATAAAATAGACTAGTGCTTGAGGTGTACAATTACTAGGGTTTCTAACAGAGGGGATCATTAAATGTCCTCCCACCAAACCCAAATTTTCATGCTTGAGGATGGAGGTCTAGTTAAGAATCTTGAGGGGATCATTATGAGCAAGGTATGTGCGAAGTATTTGAATCCAGGTGTGGGAAAATTTGTATAGTTAAAACAATATCATAGGCATGGTATGCAGTAGAGCCTAATGAGCATTCAAGTTATGTCAAGGTACTAATTTTGATCCCTTAGACATAATAAACCATTTAAGCTAGAAATGATCCTCCATTGCATGAGTAAAGGTGAAGTCTATTGCTTGAACTTTCTTGGTTATTGAATATTTGAATGGTAATATGTTTTTCTTTGCATCATCATTTTACCTCATTCCAATTGAAAAAATTTCTTGGCTCCATGCCCCAACTTTGATGAATGACTTAGGTCCCCATGCAGATATTTAACATATGAGTTAGCACTTCAAACTTGGCCCTCGAGATGGAAATGGTCATTCTGAGATCTCGATAGAACCTAAAACCATTTCTATTGCTTCTCATTTTAAATTTTGACTTGAAAATTTTTATGCAACACTATTTTGACCTCCTTCACATGTTCCAAGGCTCATCTAATTTTTTACATGTCTGAAACTCATCTTCCACCTTGAATTTTCCATGCTCACTATGTCTTGTCAGCAAGAACATGCCTTCAGAAGGCCTTGAACATGCATCTACCATAATACTGAAATTTGACCTAAAACACCTTCCACATTGGAATCTCTACATTGTGCCAAAACACACTACTCATGTTTGTACTGACCTTCCTTAGTTTTCTTTACTCCATTTTTAAGTCATGCTTGCACTATATCTTAGAATTATGCCTAGTTGAGCTTGTTTCAACCATGACACCTTAAGGCATCACATCATGCCAGTTCAAACACACCATTTGAGGTCAGAGGAGGGAACTACCAATCAAACTTTGTTCCCCTAAATTATTTACACCTCACCAATACTCTTTTCCATCAATATCACATGACATCAATGAGACATGTTCCAAATTTTTAATACATAGGGTTTCACAAGAAGGTGCATTCTAATAAATTGTATAGATAAAAATGGGTGCATAAGTAACAATTTCTTCCATACTCATATAACTTTGAATTTATATGGTTAATAAAATCATTATGTCAAACTCTAGATATTTTATACTTTTTGAAGATAATTTGAAGGGGAGTATATTTACAAATTGGTAATTTTTGAACAGATATCAAGGATACTAATTGCTATTTGAAATTTAATATTTGAAAAGTATCATATTTGCACATTGACTATCATCATGAATGAGAAGTAGATATAATGGCATGCTTTTAAAAAAACAAGTTGATTTGGTAGGAATAGAAATTGAAGAAGTCCTTGTAACAATGTTCTATTTAACACTGTAATTTTTGATATGCCACGGATGAAATTCAAAAAGATTTCACAAATCATTATCCATATACATTCGAAATCATTTAAAAATAGACAACTTACTTGAATTCATGGGAGTGATGAATCCTATATTTTGGAACACTATCGATGGCCATAGTTAAGAAGTAGTAAGTCAGGTGTTTCAAAAATACATGGGTGATCTGATTAAGCATTTCAATACGTTTATAGAGATAAACTAAGTTAAAATTCAAGGCATTTTGCAAAAGTATTTATTGACATTTCAGTCAAAAAATTTAGACTTACAATGATTGATCAATATTGGTATTTAAATGACCCAATGGAAAATGGTGTTATTACAATGCTATGGGGGAAAAAATATCCTAGTAGCATTTTGTAGGAAAATATTAGTGAATATTTTTTATTATATGATATTTTGCAAACAATGATTTTGAGATCTGTGGAAGATGAAAGGTTATTTAGTGCATTATATTTTGTTAAATGCAAAACCTTGGAACAAATGTTAATAAAAATATGGAGACATGTTTATAGATTGTAGGTTTTGTGTTATCATAAGTGGAAGTGATTCCTTATGAAAGAGCACTTGCTATAAGGAGTTCACTCACTAGTCAAAAAGAGGAGTTGCTATTACAAAAAATAATAAATATGATCTTAATATTGACCATGCAAGTGTAAATTCCTTTGAGACAATAGATATAAACATGGGTGATTTATGAAGAAAGGGTTGCTCAAGGATTATTTCAACTACCCAATTTTTAGCTTGGTATGTATTAAAAAAAATTTATTCTCATTTCAAATTTCATATGATATTATTACAATACTATACTTGTGTTTTTTTTCAAAATGATATAAGTATCCTTATTTTGATTTACAAATTATTTATTTATTTTGAGAATGTTATGACCACAATAGTTATATTAATATAGAGCTATCACCACAAATATGTTATTTATTTTGACATTGTTATGAAAAATAAAAAAACAATGTAGAAGTTTTGAAAATAATTTTTCTTTTTTATAGTGCCATGGTCAGTTACATAATCATTTTAAAAAATGTAAAATATCTCAACTGATATTTACAACTCAATTATTTTATGAGGATTACAATATCAGGAAACACAATCATTCTTGTTGGGACTGAGAAGTGGTTGTTAGTGTTTCCATTATAGTAGATGTTTTCTCTGGCCTTGTGTCATCTTTTAATGCTCTTGATTTCATAAGATCCTCAATTGTTACATTGATATTGGAAATATTTATATGATCTTGATTGGCTACATCACCTACTGAAAGTAAACTATGATTCGCGTCATATTTCTACTTGAACAATATTTTTGGATCCATATTGTGCGCCTTAATTATTTTCTTCATTGTGATGTTCTATTTATTTAGGAGCACAAGTTGTTCCTTCATTGAAATAACAACATTTTAACTTTTGCACACCTTTTTGAGGTGAACATCCAACATCGGTGCTTCATTCTTCAACTCTTCATATTTTGAATGCATTTGAACAAATAAATATTATTAGCTAAAAATTAAAAATATGTAAAATGTAAATTAAAAAAAGAGTACAGCTGACACAACCTTATCTTTTTTGGAATTTGTAATGATAACAAGATATTTTTCCCTAGCCCATTTGTTATGGTAAGATTGGGCTTCATCATTAAAATTCTCCAACCTATTTAACATGACATCCAAATCATTATCACTATAGTCATATTTAATAGTAATAGCACCTAACACAACTTGATTCAGTAATACGTTAATCTTTTATTTGTTTTTTTAACAAATGAATATAAAGTGTTTCTTTGGGAGTGGTTGTGAAAATGAGCATTTATTTCCTTCATCATAACTTTATCCCATAATTCCCATGTTTTCAATTTTTCTATATATTGCATAACAAAATTAGTAACATTTGCATAACAACTCTCTACCAATAAATTATGCAACAGAAAATTAGCTATTTGATTATCAAATTGTGATATTTGTGGTGGAGTGGTTCTGTTGGATGTCGAGATGTGTTTGTGACTACATTTTCCATAAAATAGGATTTGGATGTGGAACTTGTGAACCCTGAATCATATCACATGGATTAAAAAAATTCATTGGGGTCCCACTCTCAATCCCCAAAAAATCATTGTCAAGATCAATTTGTTGTAAAATTGCAGTGTTCATTACACTAGAGACACCACTATGAGAGAGAAAGAGAGAGAGTGGGAAAATTTGTTGTTGTTAAATACATCATGCCACAACTTTGGGCTAGAAAAATTATTTGTTTCCCACTAATCTAAATGTTGTTAGATGGCATTGACCGTGACATATTTTTCCTATGTGAATGGGGAATTGCAAAAACAAAATGTTATAAAAAAATGTTAAATATAAATTAGAAATCAGTGTTAACTAAAAATCTAACATAGTAAATTTATAATTGATGTATCATATTTTTAAACATGACTATATTATTCTTTGATTGTTTTTTGAAACCTTATAGTTTTTTGATGTGTGGAATCTTGATTAAAAGTGTCTAAGGATGCTATAAATGTTAAATGTGTAATGATTAAAATAAATAAAGTACTAATTACAACTTAAAATAATGTATGGTGTTTCATTATTCATAGCCTAACAATAGAAATACCAACAACTAGTGAGGAAGTTTAGTGAAATTCCAATGGAGAGGGTGCAAGAGAACTCCTCATGCATTTTTATATCACAAATTTAATAGGAGACGATTGTGCATCCATGTTTTAAGTTGCAGAACAATCAGAAGATTGATGTCCTCTTACTACAACTTGTTTTCTCTGGTATATGATGTAATGGCTCTCTTCTGAAAGAAGTGAAGAGAATATTAGTTCTAGTAATGTTAAATAAATACATGGAATCATTTTTGAATAATTTAATTTGATCTTACCTCCTGATCCCCAATTGAAAAAAATAATAATTTCATATTTTCATTAATGCAGTCAGAATATCAATATTCTACAACTCATAAAATACCTCATAATATAATGTAAATATATAATTACAAGATTAAAATGTTGCATTGTCATTACAAATAGCATATGATAAATCACTTCTAATCTTTTTGGATAAATATGTACACTAACAATATTTTTGGCCACCAAGAGAACGAAGGATGTAGATAACAACCTAGTCTGGAATGTCAACTAGCCTTCCCTGTACGACTGTCCTAGCCTGGAAAAAAATTAATCATGGTTGCAAAAATGTATGTACTATAACTTCCATAGATAGTCCCCTTTTTGATTGATTTTGGTTAGATGTACAAAAGTAAAAAAACATGTTGTTGACATTTTAAAAACAAGAAAAAAAACTTTAAAAAATGGAAAGTAAATATTTCCTTCAATTTGTAAGTCATAGTGGGACTCCAGATGATTTTTCTATTGATCAGATAACAAAGATTTTTTTGTGACATGTTTCACATTCAGATGTGGCATCCCTATTAAGTGGTGGATGTCTTTTGGCATTGTTCTGAATGAAAATTATTGCTAAGGAGCATGATGGTGAAATTTGACATTGAAGTTTCATAATTTGCTAATAGAAAACTCAACAAACCAACATAAATGTCATATTGAGGCATGTAAACAAGCACTCAAAAACTACATTTGTCCACCCAATCAATGAATATTTCCTTGAGTTTTAGTAGGTTGAAAATTTTTGGGCACATGATGTTTTTGAATTGGATTTTGAGTTTTGAGATTATATATGTGGTTTACATTTTTGGTTGGAATGGAAAATATGGGGGGATTCTTTTACAGGTTTCCTAAGTAAATTTTTGGTAGGTATGAGTGCTCAAGGAAAAAACATTAGAAAAGTGAAAAATAGAGAGATTTGCATATATTTATAGGCCCACGTGGACATGTGGAGGCACTTGAGTGGCATTCACTCTAGTATAATATAGGTGGATTGGGGTCCAACTGTTTGCAATTTTTTGTAACCAGTTGACTACATTTGCAACTAGTATGTTATGTTTGCAACCGATCGAATATGTTTATAAATGTAGTTGGTCATTTTTAAACACACTCAACCATATACAAGTGCAACCAAACATTTGATAAACATCAAACTATCTGTGTTGGTGTCCATACAAACGTTCACCTCTATTACACTTATACATATGTATGTGTATTGTAAAACATGACAAACAAAATTGTTGCATTATCCTATCATTTCTTGATTTGATAATTTGATTCACATGTGTGAATATAAAAGTTTTACACTTATTCGCCATGAATTCGAAACCCATTTGACACAGATTCAACAAGAAAATCCAAGGAGGATTTTGGTAATGGATCTTAAAATTTTCCCTACTTGGAGGCCTCCTAGGAAAAGTTTTCCTACTATGAATCTTATGATAGTATGTGTTGAGTTTTTCTAGTGACTAAAATGGATGGCTACCCTCATCAAAAAATATATTGCACTGGTATAGAAAACAATACTACAAATCTCATTTATCAATACCCATGTCAATAATCTTGTATTCACCGTCAAACTTTAATTGAAGAATGAATTACGAGGTTAGAAGCCTTTTTTTAAAAGAAACAACTAGAATATGCAATCATCCTTAAAAATAAGAAAGTGCACTTATAGGTTTCATCCCCTCCTTATCAGGATCATATTAAGAGCTACATGGAAGCTAATCAATATCATATTCATCATCCATTTTCATGTCAACATTATCAGGAGGGTCATTAACATCCTCATCGTTCTTTTCCTTCTCCACCTCTTCCTGCCACAATGGTTAAGATCAACATGTCAGTGCAAAAAATATATAAAACAAAAAACACATATATACATGACAATGGAAAAAATAAGAAGTAACATCAAAGCTTATATTTACGGGTTGAAACTCATCACGAGCATTGTTCCCACCCTTATCATCCTTTTTTGGCTACACCTCCTACTATTAAAGTAGTCAATAAATGCATACCAATCAAAAAACATATAAAACAACGAACACATATGAGCATGACAATGGAACAAAGAATAAGTTAGGCCAAATCTTACCTATGTTGACCCCTTTCTTCAAACCATTTTTGGGAAAGAATCAAACAACCGCCAACAATTCTTTATGGGATATCGGGGAACAAAATTGTTTCTCCTAAAATAATCAATGTAAGTAACCATTAATATTCTCTGTATGTGCAAAAACAAATAGTTGATCTGATGTGGTCAAATGTAGAAGATTTTTGGATAGAAATGAGCTTATTAACATTTTCCATTGGAAAGAGAAAGAAAACTGCAATAAAACTACCTATCCAAACATGGTGTGAATCCCACCCCCAGTAGTGTATGCATCGTCTGAAATCCTCTTAGGAAATTGGGCATGCCAGAAAAAACATCTAACCTCGTGGTATGCACACAATGATGGCTAAATTCCAATTTCTTTCTCCTATAACAATTCATAATACAATCCATTAGTATCAAAAAATTCAATCCAACTACAAAATTCACATCCATGTCCTGATAAATAATATTACATACAAAGAGCTCCGAATCAACAAATATTTCTAATACGCCATCATTTCATTCAAATTCATCCATCACTCATCTGAAAAAATAAAAGGGAAATCATTAGAAACTTTAAACTTAGGTTAATGGAATTGGTATAAGATATTTTTGACATGTTTTCACACCTATGGTAGATGCATGACATGTATGGTGATATAATTTTCCAGTCTTTGGATACCTCATACAACATAAAATGGAATGACACATATAGGATAGGAAATGGCATCTAGGAACAAAAAATCCATCACAACAAATGAGCATGTACGACAAGATTATATTCCTCACCCATGGAATACTATATCTAAAATTTGTGCGTAAACATGTCACATTTCATGGGACTAAACATATCTTAGGAATTTTGTATAGTCTCTAGGACTCTTGTTTTTAAACCTGACTTCATTGTTACATGTATATGGAATGAAAATCAATGTTGTATCAAACACAATAATTTTTTTCTTTCATACAACACTATTGTTATAAATTCAAGGAAGGTGTTTATCTTGACACCTATGGTTATTTTCCTATTCATAAGTTGTAATCTCATTTCGAGGATAAATTGAGAAATTATTTTCAAATTGAAGGCATGTTGTGAGTATGAAATTTTGATACTTTAAATTTCTCCCAAATTGAGGAAAAGGGATTTTGTTTTGTTTTTATATTGCTTTAAACACACTACTAATTCATGTTTCGAGCACATCAATAGACAAATTTATACACTTCCAAAATAAGGCTTTTTTATCTGTCAATAAGAAGAAAATGTTGAATACCCAAATTGAAAACTTAGTTGCATATAAATGTGATGATAGGGAACCATGACCTTTACACCCAATTAGCATGAGAACAAGTAAGCTTGCTAGTAGTAATCACTCACACTCAACACCGCTAGCAAGAAAGGTTACTCTATCTAATTCAACATTATATTACATTCAATGGCCACATTCAATTTATTTTTCCTTATATAGGTAAACATTTGCTTTCATTCCATCTACTTATAAATCTTTGGAATCTTTGATCCATGGAGACCTTCAAAATAGTTTAGTCTAATTCAGCAATAGCCTACATTGAATGGCCAAATTCAGTTTATTTTTCCCTCTATAGATGAATATTTGCTTTCATTTCATCTACCTATAAATCTTTATAATCTTTGTTCCATAGAGACCTTTAGAATAGTGAATATTTTCTTTCATGCCATCCACCTATAAATCTTTACGATCTTTGTTAGATATGGGGACCCTTAGTTAAATATTTTCTCCATTCCTTAGTTATATATAGTTTAGTCTGATCAATAGTTGATATTGTTAATAAGCTAATGATTCATGGAAACCTTTTATAAGATTTGGCTTATGCTAATTACATTTATTGTTGTATTATTATTTTAAAAGTTTAAATCACAAGAAGCAATCGATAATTCGTTTCTCAAAAGGCCCTATGCTTGAATTTAATACAAATTATTGCTACATTACATTCTACATTATAACCAATCCTTGAGCGGTTCAAAATATTTCTCCGCAGAGTACACAAGTCCTCGTGACTCCTCTCACAACACGATTGATGGATAACTATAGATCATGATTTCTAATATGGTAAGAGTCTTAGAATAATTTATTTTTTTAATTACACCAATTGTATTTGGAGAGTGGTTACTTCGTTGATAACAACATTGTGGCATTCTCTGTTGCTTGAGTAACTTGTGCACCATGGCATTCTTTTTTGCTTGAGTAACATGTGACTTGGAATGAAATTAATAAAACTCAATGAGGGGTGATTCCATTCTTGAACCTTTAATATGGTTGTTTAAAAATATGTATAAATCAATAAACAAGGGAAAGCTAATAAGAATTGTTAAACACCACTATTATAGAAAATAAGGGATGAAATGTGACATCATTGTTTAATTTGATAAATATTATGGTAGTATGAGATTGTTGTATTTAAATATGTATGAGAAGGAGCTAAAGTTTTTGTTTGTAAAATTTATTATGATGTATTAAAGTCTCAAATCTTATTGGGTTGAATTTAACTGGTGGAAATAAGCCAAAAGGCTTGCTCTTTTATAAAAGTAAAGGTGAATATAAGTTCTTGTGTTCAATAAAAATGAGGTATATATATAGAAAGGTGGTACTCGGTTGACGCCTACATATGTTTCTTGTCTTGATTTGTCAATTCAGGGACTATTTCTGTTAATATTTTGGAAATTATTTGAACTAGTCATTATTGATCATTTTTACTATTACAATGTTGATTTTAATTTATAAAAATTATTGAATGTTCTCTAATGATTTAACCTAGTACTGAAAAATCTTATGACCTTGAACCTATGCTATATAGTGTCAAGCTATGCAATTGATCTCTGAATGAATTCTAATTATAAATGATTTTTGGTCTTAAATAAATTTATAGCTTGTCTTTCTAATAAAATCATTATTGAGCATTTTATTGACTCCAAATTCTGACGAACCTTACACGAATAGGTTGGATTAAAGAAGGTAAAGAAGCTCCATGTTCCACATAACATTTGGGTTCTATAATCTAACCACGCTAGTGACATAAAACATGACAAAAAATAGGAAAACATTAAACAAAGAAGGCATTGATCAACTAATGTGAATTAGGTTATTGTCAACATAAACAAGTGGTCCTTATATCAGGCCTAAACCTGGAGTCGAGGGGTGACTCCCAAAAAACAAGGGAGTCCTCCAATTCAGAAAAAAAACTAATTATCGTCTCATTACTTAATACCCATTTCTTCTATGAGGCTGTCTTCATAAGAAGTAATGGTTTCCTTGAATTTTGTTCAAGTGGTCTACCCTAGTTTGGATTCTTAAGAGGGCTGCATAGGGGAATTTTAAAGCCTCTCTTGTAGGGAAACTTCACCAGTTACATATAATAGAATACATTAAGACCAGTTACATATAATGCAATACATTAAGAAGAAATTATAATATTTCACTGGATCCCAAACTGCACGCATCCAAGAATTTAAAAAAAAACACTCTTGGATTAACAAATTTTGAATACAGGACATATATTTTTGAACAAGACACAGATCGAATATAGAAGGAGGCATTTTTTTTTGGCATCGCATTGCTAATTAAAAATTTCAAAAAAGTCTACGCTTGCAATTTAATGGCTCCCCTCAAGAAATGAGACGTCCTGACGACAGACAAAGAGGAAACATGATATGTTTTTGGTCGACCAATGTTCCATCATTACCATATGAGAATTTTCCTTCTTCAAAACGTCAAATCCATGCAAATTGTTCCTAAGAGCATTCTGTCACCTCGATCCACATGCATGTCAAAGTTTTCAATAAGATTTAAGAATCTAATGATGTAAATCTCAGTGGTCTTTATTTGTTGCTTTGTCTATAATCAAATCATACATATTTATCTTTTTTTATGTTCATTCGGTCATTTAGTTTATAGATATATGTCATTTTTATAATGTGTCTATTAAGTTCAAGAGCCATTATCAAATAAAAATTGTATGTCCGTAATTGATAAATAAATAAATTTTTATATAGATGTATTATCATGTATCCTATAACATCCAACATCATACATACTTTGATTTTGTGGAGTTTTCTTATCATGAAAATGTCCCGTACAACTAAGTTTTAAGTTTCAATTGGCTAAGTAAATAGGTGCTAAATAGTAACATTTTGGAGGAGAGAGGTAGGAGTATTTATTAGTGACTTCTTGTTTCCACTAATGACGAGGCCTCAATATGTAATAGTAGCACAAACCGACTATGCCAAATCAACTAATTCCACATTTTTTGAGGATCCATTCCAAAGGTAGTGGAAGTTTTTTATGTTACTCATGCACGAGTGGAAGAAATCATGACCACATGATACAAATGGGACAATGAGGATCCATTCCTAAGCATAATTCACTTTTAGTTTAGTTTGTGTAATATATGTATACAATGTGTGAAGTGTCTAATTTTTATCTTATTATGAAGAATAGGGATAACTTGAGATTTTTTTAACAAGTGTTGTCAGAAGGGTGGTCCCACTATTTTTGACTAGTTCAATTGATGTGTTCTACATGTATGCTACATAAATTCACATGAAATAGGTTTATGGGCATCTTTCTTAATTGATGTAGCTCTCACAATCAATGTGTGTGTCCAGACAATGTTGCAAGCTCCAAAGTGGTATGTTGCTTAGTTATAGAGTGGTGATTTACTCCTCATATTTGTACAAAGGGGGAATGCGGGTAACTTGGTATTAGTACATGTATTTGTGTACTAACAGACTATATGTGCTTGTATGGGTAAATATATTTATGTGTGAGATAATATTGAGTGTGAGAATAAATAATTATATGTGAGTTGTATTAATAACTCATGTAAATACAAATATGTAGAATTGATTATAGGAATGTGTGAGATGATTTGGAGCTGATGTAGGAAGTCATCCATCTACAAGGGTTAGTTTAGGCATGTAAAGGGCTCAATATTTGGTTTTTGTAATGTCTTTAGGGGTGCCTATGAGTCATCATGTGGTCCTTACCCCAGGCTCTAGTGATCAATAATGATGAAATAAGGAGGTTTCCCTCCATTTTGGCATAGTTTGAAATATTGAATATTTGTAGAGCCAATTTTTAGATTTTTAGACTAATGTAGGGGTCCATAAGGTGTTTTACAAGTGTGTTGTAGTTAGTGGAGTCTTATTATTTTTTGGGGGGTCCATTATGATCTTGAGGGAGATATTGCCAACTCTCACTATCTTGTTGCTAAAATCCAAACTACTTGTGCTATGCAACTGTTACACAATCGTAGTTTGCGATCAACCATGAATAGGAGTGCTGATTCCAAGGCCAAAGTTAATTCGTTGTCCCCATCAAGTTGAGGAATGGTGAGAAGCCCTTACAGGCGTTTTTAAGGTGTAAACATTTATCAATTTGAGGGCATCACTTGAATGATTTTGGAAGCTGACAAATAAGACTCTCTTGGTATGTGTCTTGGACGAGAATAACACCCCCATGACATGATCTTTGTGTCCATTTGAATCGTACACTGCACCACATAAAACCGATCTTATGAGAAAGTTGGTGAACATCAAGTGAATAGGTAGAGTCTGCTGCTCATTTCAGAACTTGAAGATCCCAATAGGAATCTTATGTCTCATTTTGCATCACTCCTAGGGTACACTAGACTCCTACGTGGTCTTCAATGGGCCACCAGCAAACCGAGTGCAATCCAAATTCATGACAAGAACCTATTTACAATTGATCAATGTCCTCATTTGTGGTTCAAGGTATGCCTAAGTAAATCTTGAAAGATACCATCATTGTGTACCATTTAATGCATATGATAATAGGGATCATTTTGTGGCATGAATCACTAATCGACACAATAGGATGTGTATTTTGTTCTGATAGGGACAAGCCAGGCTCATGGACAGTCCTATTTATCGTGCATTTACGGATTAATATAGCTCAATGCAACAAGGCAATCATTTATGTAGGATGTTGTGTAGTCCATCCCCATGACGTACTTTTGTATGTTGCTTCGCAGGAGCTGTCCATTCTCAAGTTAATAGCATAAAATTGTATCATTGATGTCAAGGGGAACTCGAAGTAGAGATTTGGCGAGAAGAAGTTGGAAATTTGAGAGATACACTCATCCACCAAAGCTAAAACTCATGTTTCATTGGTTGAGATAGGCCCCATCAATGAATCCAAGGGGAGATATCTTGACAACATTTCGTATACCTCAACAATGGAGAACCATAGCTGAAAACCTAGGCAGTCATGAGATAAATCTCCCTCATTTACCGGTGAGGCTCCCGTGTAAGATTTGTCAATAAAATATGCTAGTATCTATTTAGGGGTTTTACTTTAACCATGCAGCTCATGAACCATAGCTGTATAGTTTTGCAGTAAGTAAGCAGCTGTTAAAGAAAGGAAATATCTAAAGAAGAAGGAAATAATAAAAACACAGGGAAGAAATAGGGAAGATGTGCAACCCAATCAATAGATTACAGAGTTGATTGCATGCACATAGACAGGACCAATAGATATTAACACACAGAATTATAAGCAAAGGCAGCTTTCAAATCTAGATCTAAAATAACACAAAGTTTATAAATAGATCTAAGACAAAAAGCTAGAAACAAAATGCACCGTGACACAAAGTTCTCCGGAAATCTGCTCCTTTCTATTCCTTTGCTTCAAATAGCTATCAGGGGCTTCAGCACAAAGTCTGGAACACAAGAATGCTGCTTACAAATTCTGATCCTTAACCCGAAGGTTCTTCCTCTACTTATAGAATGTAGAAGGGAAAATACAAATGGGAAACTCAACTGAACTAGAACATAAACAAGAAGTAAAGATAACATCTGGCAATCATCTTCCTCTAATTCCTCTTCAAGTGACATGCATCCGGATCCATACTCAAACTTATACACATCTGTCACTTAACTAATAGAATCGTTCCACATAACTTAAAGTAATGGTTTCAAAACCAATAACTTTAAAGTTTTACAATTATATCCGGGAACGTGAAAATAGAAGAAGAAAGAGTAGAAGAAGAAAGATTCGCCAGCTGTAACATCTACATCTTCTTTTTGTTTTGATACTGAATATACTTGTCGAACATGTAATTCAACAACTTCCCATCTGTCTTAGCCACAACTTCCTTTTCTGTCCTGAATTGCAGCAAGCCTTCGTTCAATACCCTGATGCACGCTTCCACATCCTCCAAGCTAGGCCCGAACTTCTCAATATCTGACTGCAGCGTCACCAGCTTACTGATGGAATTCATCGTGAAAGGCCTAACAGCTCCATCAATTCTCCCTTGCACCATCAGAAGAGATCCTTCCAGAGAATCAGGCATGTTGCTAGGAATGGTCCTTGAGTATGAAGTAACGTTCCTGACCACTTCCTCATTAGTGAAAGCAATGACATTGTCTGGTAAAGATGATGCCATACTCTCAAGTGCCTGCATCCTTTTCAGCATAATTCTGCAGATCTCCAAATGGAAAGATACTGCAAACTCAAGTTGCTTCCCCTTCTCAACTGATCCATCAGGCACAATTCGTTCCGCAATCAACACCTCTCTCGGCAGCTTATTTATTTCGGCCAAAGTACTCAGGTTACTCTCAGCAACTGTGTTCATATCTATCATGCTCGTCACCAGTTGCTTCAGCTGATCTGATGCATCTTTCATAACCTTTAGACGGGTTGGCACCTCTCCGAGTTGTACAGAAGCTTGGCGAATGATTAGACTCTTCCATTCGTCGATAGCTTTAACCTGGTTACTTGCATCTTCCACTTCCTGCATCAGATGATCACTCACCTGCTTTTGTGCTGAAATTGGCTGAGTGGAAGATTTGGCAACCTTGGCAATGATCTCGCACAACTGAGATACCTGCTTCTGAAGTTCAACTTTCTCCGCCTTTTCTTTGTCAAGCCTAAGGAATAAAACATCTATCAACATCTGCGTGTCCTGCTTCAATCCTTCTGTGGTGGCTTGACCTATGGGTACTCTGGTCACTGTTATATCTTCTGCCGTGAGCTCATCCTTCCTCTTCCCTTCTGCTGGAACTGACATCTCAGCGAACTTCTGCCCCGACTCCTCAATGATCAACCTTGAAGTTACCTTAGCAACTTTAGGTTTTCTGTCTTTTCCGCCTAGATTCAGGAGCAGCTGCAAGTCGTGTTCCTCCAAGTTGATTTCCTCTCTAGCCTCTGGAACCAACTGCGAAGCCAACCATTCTGAGAAATTACTTCTCGGAGAATGAGAAGTTGTCGAGTGTACCACTATCTCGCGCTCTGATTCCTCTCCATCTGAAACTGCTACAGTGTTGTGGTTGTCATCCTCTGAATTATCCAAAGACAAAGCTCTTTCAAATTCTGCCATCTGCAACTTCAACATTTCTTCAGGAAGAGGTGCTGAACGGAGTGGCTGAGGAGAAAAGATGAATGTTGCCGGATTCAACGGAGGAATGACAGTATCTTGCTGAGGTGCAACAGTCGGTGAAGTACTTGATGCTGGAGAAGTCGGAACTAACACCATAGCAGTAGAAGTGATCTTCTCCTTTGAATGAGACCTTCTGTGCACTTTAATCTTTTCAGGCCTTCTGCTGCTCTCTCCTTCATGCTTCCTTTTGAGGGAATCTCCTGTGCCGAAGTTGCCCATGATTTGATTCATCAATGCTTCATCAAGGCAATATCCCTTCGTCAGCAACCAGTTTGAAGTATTGACCAGAACGGCGGCAGACCTTTCCTCGATCGTATGGCAACCACCTATGCTCTCCTGAAGTACAACTCTATCTCCTCCCATCCGATGGTATGCGTCAAGTAACACAGGCCCATCATCTTTAAGATCCACAGGTATCCGTGCTAATCCAAAGTCAAACACTTGCCGCGCTGATAACCTGCTGAAATCTTTCTTTCTAACCTCGTACTCGCTTCTGCACTTCATCCAGAAATCTTCCAATGAAGGCACATGCGCGTACTCCTGGGAGATTGTCTTCCTTGCCACTCCAAATGGATCAAAGTTCAGCCGTGCTGGGAAGAACTCTTGCTCGTACTCAGAGAACATTTCCGCTTCAATTCCTCGGGCTTTATGAATACTCTGGCAACTGTAATAGCCCACAGTGATCGGGAAGAAGCCTGTAGACTTGTGTTGTTTCGACTGTAGGTCATGCATCTCCACGAGTTGTCTGCTCAACTCCATGATGACCAATCTGTCACTTGGATATCTGGGCAACTTAACTGGTTCTCCTGAAAAGCTGGTGACCCTGAGGTATGTAAAGTCCACAAACTGGATGAAGATACTGCCAATCTTGGACACAGCTTCCCAAGCTTCCTTGCTTACCCTGTTGGCCTTTAGATCGCCATCCAGCCTGCAAATGAATCCGTAGAAGAATCCATCGTTGACCACCTTGTAATCTTTATTGCATGCGGGCACAGTAAGCTGTGGATAGCACTCAAAAATAGGATCCTTGGAAAGCACACCATGTCTATCCAGCTTGGAGAAGACACCCTGTGAAGCTGCTGCATATACCAAATACGAAGTCATTTTGAAGCTGTAAGTACGCCTCACATTCCGGAGCTTGCTCACCAATGTTGTCACTAATGATTTCCGACCAATTGATTATTGAATCTGCTTTGTTGATTTCAATGGTCCTGATGAAAGCATACATCCATGTGCGGAAGTTGTGAGCGTTAGCTTCGCCATTTATCCTGCATAACAATTTGGCAATATCATCCACCTCTTGTACCAGATTGGATCGTGGAAGAGTTCTCGGGAACTTGGATGGAGATCTGGGCTTCTTCATGTATCTGTTGTTCATTATGCCCACACAGTCAACTTTATGCTTTTCCCATCTGTTGCTGGCATCCTGTATGCTAATAGTAGTCACCACCTGTCGTGCTGGAATCTTCAGACAATAATTGATGAACTGTGCATCCAACCGGATTATTGTCTTCCCCGCAGCATCTCGGACTGATCTGGATAATGGGTGGTAAGACCTAGCACACTCCATGACGAATTCTGGCAACTGGGCTGTGAATGGAAATGTTGCAGCTCGAATGATTCCACTGCTTTTGACTGCACGCATGAGGGAAGTCTTTCCAGCTCTGGATCTATCAATCAATTCGGAAAGAGGTTCTGGACCTAGATCTGTATCTCCAATGTCAGCAAACTTAGAAGTGATGCATGACTCTGCTGAGCTTTCTTTTTCATCCCGCTTTGCCATGGCCGTATCTGTCTTTGTCTGAGCAATTCTTTTTCTCTTTATTCGGCCGGAATTCTTTACAACCGGTGCAGATCTGGAGATTTCTTCAGATTCGGAGGATATGTTCAATGTATTGGACATTGATTTAAGCTCCCTTTCTCTTATAAAAGCACCTATAATGAATTCCTGCAATTAATTCAGACAAAGATGGCAACCGGAACATGAACACTTGATTTTAATTATAAAAATCTGCATATATCAAGCCTGCTGCCCCAAAATTTGATGTTTTATTTGCATGCAAAGCAAGCATGAATTTTGTCAACTTCACCTGAGCACCTGTACCACTATGCAGACAATTAATCAGACACAAATCAAGCTCCTTCAAACCTAGGCGCCAAACTTTGAAGCTTTCTGGCAGTGAAAACACCTTCTTCTGAGCAAAATTCCTCCTTAATTGGGCGCCAAAATTGTCTGGGCTGCACTTCCTTGCTAAAGAATTAATTAATTCATCATTATGGCAGCCCATGCTTATATAACCTTCATCATTCTATAATTAATTATTGCCCCTCCTGTTCCTGGCAATTAATTAATTAATTAACATGCTTTTCTCTTCAATTTGGGCGCCTATTTTGTGCATGCTCATGGCTGCCATTAAATAAATTAAATTTATTTAATTTTAGCTTTCTACTTCCAGTCCACTTTGACTTCACAGTGTGCTTTGACCTTATGCACCAAAAATAGGAATTAATTCCATTAATTAATACTTTAAAAAGTATTATCTCTCCTCAATATGGGTCGCACTTTTTTGCATGAGAGGGGGCTGCATTAAATAAATTAAATTTATTTAATTTTAGAATTCTATTTCTAATCTTCTTTATCCTCTTCTTCCTTGTTGACTTTTCCTCATGCTTGGGCGCCAAATTTGGAAATAAATTTAATTAATTAATGCATTAAAGTTGTTCTATTCCAAAAGGGGTCGCACTTTTTGACATAGGGTGATTTCTATTTTTAAAAGCCATTTTTTAATGGAAATAATCACCCTGCACCGCAACTCCAAAAATCCCATAATCCACTTAAGTTGTTTGGCTTTCATAATGGGATTTTTTACCCTGCAAGGCAGGTAAGAAATTCCCATCAATGCCTTAAGTGATTTTCTTTTATTTCACAATGGGAATTTTCACCCTGCAAGGCAGGTAAGAAATTCCCGCCTGCCTGCTGCCTCTAATAATCCCATTATGACTTAAGTGGCTTTGCCCCCATGGGAAAAAGTACCCTGCTAGGCAGGTACAAAATTCCCACCTACCTGCTGCTACCAAAAATCCCATTGTAGCTTAAAACCTTCCTTTCCCAAAAATGTGACCTACCCAGAAGAATCCTTTTCTGTGCACGACTTCATTGTTTTAGAGAGAACCAAACCTCCTGTGGAAAATTCCTTCTGGCATAACGTCCATAGATGATCTCCAGATACTCCAGGCAAGAAATCAGACTAAACCGGCAAAGGAATTGACCTAGAGAAATTTCACAGAAAACAAAATGGGAAAACACCAAAAACGCAAAACGTTGCCAGAAGTCACAGATAAAGCCCAGGATTCATTCCTGGTTAAAACCCTACTGGTATATGGGAATATTGACATGTAAGACCACAACAGGGTTAAACCGGAGCACAATTTGCCTCAAACGGGGCTCAGAATAATTAAATAAAAAATTTCCCGCAGGCAAACCCCAGCGACAGAATATAACGATTTTGGGCATCTGGGTATTTGGTGAAATTGGCTAATATGACTCTCTGGGAATATCTTGACACAATACAGACACTTTCTGGCAATAAAAACACAAAACGACCCATTATTTTAAAAGTACGAAAAATTTTACATGGGGTAGTCTCAGATTTCAGGGTGAAATCTGGGGACCCGAAGTAACACCCAAATGGGTATTTGAAACAATTTTTTGGTTGATAAAATGAAGTCTGTTAATCAAAAGTTACACTAAGAAATGCTCTTAGGCAGGACTGGTAAGAAATTGAAGGACTATAAGGGATGTAAGGAAGGAAAAGGAAATTTCCCGTAGGAGTTGGTTTTATCTTTTACACCCACACGTACACATTCTAAAATGGGTGTCCAAAAACTGACCTTGTTTTTTTGGGAGGATTGCTAATATTCTCTAACTCATAACTCGCAACTCTCTTCCTTCTCAAGAAGCATAATTGACAACTTTTACAAAGAGTGAACAAAACTACTAAACCTAATGATTTAGAACCACTTGATGATTTTTCAAGAAGGGTTAGAGGATAATATGAGTGTTGAACAAGTTTGCATCAATCCATTTACTCACTTGAAGTCAGAAGTGCAAGATTTAATGGTGTTTTGAATTGTGAAAATCAAGCTTACTCCAAGCTAAAATTGAGATTTTAGTTTTGTGAATTAATCTATATTGTTTGAGAGTGTGAATGTGATATGATGATCTGCATTATTTTGGTCTCATATCATAATATTGATATTGAATGAAATTTGACTTGTTATTATGGCTAACAGTTTTGTTTTGAGTGTGTGAATAAGAAGATGGGTGAGAAGTGAGATAAGCTTATGGAAAGAAGAGAAAATTGACAAGATGCCACCAAGAAGGAATCCAACAAGGAATCCAATAGAAGTGGAGCGTAGAATTAGATATAGAAAGAGATAGCTACCTTACAAATGTGTGAATTCATCCTTTAGGAACTAAGGAATATGAGGGATATCTATGATGTTAGGTTTGCAACAGTGAAGGATAATCAAAGAAGAGGAGTAGAGACATGTGACTTGAGTGACCAAGAAGAAGAAGTGGCTCAACGAAAAAAATATTTATTTGAAGAAGAGAGAGATATAGAATATCTTAGATTAGAAAGGTTACTGAAGGTAGTGAAAAGTGAAGGATCCAAATCCTAAAATGGAGTTGTCAGTATATGTAGGAAGCTTGAATGGAGAAGAACTTACTAGATTGGGTAGCAGAACTAGATAAATACTTTAATTTTTAGAATGTGTTTGAGGATCAACAAATAAAGTTTGTGAGGAAAAATCTTAAAGTACATGCTTCCATATGGTGGGATTATATTGAAGAGGAAAGGAGAAGAAAGAAGAAATCCAAAATCTAGTCATGTGATAAAATGATAGAAAAATTGAAAGGTAATTTTTTGCCTAGTGATTACATGACTAGTTTGTATAGAGAACTTCATAATTTGAGGCAAAAAGAACGAAGTGTGAAATAATATACTAAAGAATTTTATAAGTTGTGCATAAGATCAAATCAAAGATAGGATGATGTGGATAAAATTAATAGGTATCTTAATGGGCTAAGGTACAATATACAAGATGAACTAAGCCTTGCTAGTCCTAGGACATTGGAAGAGTTTTATTGGTTGGCATTAAAGGCTAAATATAATATAAATAGATGGAAAATGCAACATATTAGAGGGCACAAATGAAATTAATTTAGAGGTACAGGGAAGTAAACAATCAAAGAACAATAACAAGAGCAAAGACAAGGAAGTAAAGAGGATAGTTTGTAAGCACAAGGTGCTACGAAAAGTAATTATGAATGAAGGATAGTATAATGCACATGAAGATGTTTTCAATGTAATAGGTATGTAGGTCATAAGGCATATCTGTGTCAAGAGTATTAACAAATGAGAACTAGTAGAGGAAAAGCAATAAATTAGGTTATGGAAGGTGAAGAAAAAGAAAGTGTGGATTTAGTAACTCAAGGAGAAGACCCTGAAGTTGGTGAAGCATTGATGATGAGAAGAGCCTTGGTGGATGAAAGAAAGAATGAAGAAACAATTTAGAGAAGAAAATTGTCTATAATTGTAGGATAGGACAAAGGTAAGTGCTACAAACTCATCATAGTTAATGGTAAAACTGATAACTTATTGTCTTCTCAGATGGTTGAAAAGTTAAAGTTGAAAAGAATGAAGCACCCTACTCCCTACAAAGTCTTTTGGGTTCAGAAAGATTATCAAGTATTAGTAAACCAACAGTGTTTAGTTGATTTTCAAGTTGGTAGGTATCATGATCAGGTTTTGTGTGATATATTACCCATGGATGCATGTCATCTTCTATTGGGCATACCATGGTAATTTGATAGGAAATCCATCCATGATCGATGGAAAAAAACATACACATTTGTGAAGAATGGTATTAGGCATACCTTCACCCCACTGAAGGATATGAAAGCATGGCATGAAGAGCAGTCAAGAGTGATGTTCATATGGTTGAAAACACTCTTTCAGTAAAGAGGAGAGGAAGATTGACGGGATGGAGAACAGAAGCTAGTACAACCAGGAAAATATGGGAATGAATAAGTGGAGAAGGTGAATACCACAATAATATGAAAAGAAGAGTAAGTATGAAAAATAAGGATAGATTTGTAGGTAATAATGAGCAAAAAGTTCATGGTGAACTCGTAGAGACAGTCAAGAAGATGGATAACTAAGGCACATGAGGTGAGCATGAAGCAATCAGGCCCTGTAGAGGAGAAACACAATCATGGAAAGCATGATAATATAGTTTAAGAAGAGCCAAATAGTGTAAGTGCAAAGTGGATAATAAACACGAAGGAGGCATAATGCAACAAGGGTGGAGAGAAAACTCAAAAAATTTAGTCTAATGCTTCTTTTTTTGTTGTGTATACAAGTTTATCATTGGAAAGGATGAGAGAACAATCACTTAAGGATGCATACTTCAAGAAAAATCCATTAATTCCCATTTTTGAAGATGGAGAGCACTGTGAATATTCAAAGGAACCTATCAAGGAAAATGTGGTAGTCAAGTACCATGAAGAAACCACCCCAAGTCAGATGCATCAGATCCATAATTCCTGCCAAGAAGTAATAAATACCATGCTCGGAATATCTCAAGAAAAAGGTACAATTTCTTAGTCTTGAAGGTGAAATGAATCATGAAGAACTAAAAGAATGTGTCAAGCATAGACTACGGTATGACATTGCAAGACCAAGAAGAAATATTATATATTAGCATGGATCAGATGTACATATTCAACCAAGAGGTGGAAAAGATACTATGTTGTTCAAATACAATTATTTTACTCATGAAGACAACTAGTTCCATCATGGATAAGATTCTACAAGGTGAGGTACAACTGTGGAGGATGAAGTAAACCAGAATTTCAATTGGAAACCATTATCAAGAGCCCATGTTCAATTGGAAACAAAGAAATAATCAAGTAAATAGCTTGTAAGCACAACACCATGGAATACTTCTTTTTCCCCCTTGGTAGTATGATGTAGGGGCATCACCACAAGGGTTAGTTTAGGCATTTAAAGTCAATTTTTGGTTTTTTTAGGTATTTAGGGGTGTTTATGAGTCACTCATGATGTCCTTTTGGGCTCTAGAAGTTCAAATTTTGAATTAGGAGGTTTCCCTCCATTTTCACAAGTTTAAATATTTGAATTTTAGAGCCAATTTTGGCTTTCTAGGCTAATTTGGGGGGGTCATAAGGTATTTTTTCCAAGTGAGATGTAGTTGGTGGTGTCTTATTATTATTTTGGGTATCCCCTTATTATCTTAGAGGGGAGATATTTGTAACTCCTTACCTTGTTGTAACTCCTCTCTTGGTTGGTATATCTTGCTCATATGCCTCAATTGGCCATGAACCATGATGGGGGGCAGTTACAAACAAGGATTCGAGCCAAGAGAGGAGTCATAAAAAAAAGTAACTATTTTTCATGTCATTGAGCAATTAAAACAAGAGTATTTTGGAGCTCCAAATAAGGGTATTTGGTATGCATTTGTTAGATAACAATCTTATGAAGGATTTTGCATTGTGTATGTACCTGAACCAGTCATGGAAACTCATATTTATCAAGTAAGGAGTTAGATAATGTGGTAAGCCATGATATTTGATGAAGTTGATGGTTTCAATATAATTTAATTGTCTCATTTTATGGTTGTTATTGTGCATGAGAGAACTAGTGGTATTCATTGTATCTCTACTAACGGTGGAATGTTTCATGACAAGAAAGTTAAATTGATCAAAGTAAAAAAAATTATGGTGAAGATAGCATGAGTAAACTTCAAAATACCTCATTATGACCTTGAATAGGTGTGATAAACACCATTCTATAGGATAAAAATCACACAGTTCAAGTTGTTATGTTGTGAGTAGGCAGGGCAGGGTTTTGACAGTCCATGCATGTGTATTTGAGGGTTAATATAGCTCATTTTTACATAAATAAGATTTTTTAGGTGTGTGAAGACCTCCCTAAGGGATTTTAAGGCTTAAAGGATCAATTACACTCGAGTTAATAGCTAAAATTTTATTTCAGGCCTATCTTGAAGAAAACCTATGAGGGTTTGGCGAGAAGGTATAAATTGAATGTTCCTAATCTCATCCACCAAAGTCCAAAACTCTCTAGTAATTACCTTTAGAAGATCCCCAAGAAGAATCAAGAGGGGAGGTATCCTGAAAAGTCCCCAAGAAGAATAAAATCATATCAGTGTCTTAAAGTTTTTGTGTGTGTGAGCATATAGGGGCCTAATTTGAGGCTTGCATAAGAAGGGTGGAAGCGTATATCTTACAAAGAAATCTATTTTTATTTATGGTAACCTTGAAGGAACACCAAAATGTGTATTTCAAACAATATTTGGTTGATAAAATGAAGTCTTTAATCAAAAGTTACACTAAGAAATGCGCTTAGGCATGATTGGTAAGAAATTGAAGGACTAGAAGGGAGGTAAGGAAGTAAAGGACATTTCCCTTAGGAGTTGGTTTTAGATTTTACACCTACACCTACACAAAGAAAAAGGGTATCCAAAAATGACCTTGGTTTTTTGGGAGGATTGTTAAGACACTCTAACTCATAACTCACAACTCACAACTATCTTCCTTCTCAAGAAGCATAATTGACATTTTTTTCAAAGGCTGAAAAAAAATAATAAACCTAATTATTTGAAACCACTTGATGATTTTTCAAGTAGGGTTAGAGGCTAATAGGAGTGTTGAATAGGTTGCACATCAATTCATTTTTCTCACTTGATTTAGAAGTGCAATATTTATTGGTGATTTGAATTGGGAAAATAAAGCTTGCTGCAAGGTAACATTGAGTTTTTGGTTTTGTGAATTATCTATATTATTTGAGAGTGTGAATATGTTATGATGGTCTGCATTAGAGAGATTTTAAATTTGTTAAATATATTGAGGGATTGTATGATTTGAATACGATATAAAAATATGTATTATCCATTAATTGATAATAATGAATATTTTTTTGTTGTGTAACATAAACCAAATTCATCAAAAAATTAGGTTTTTTAATTAAGATAATAATTCAAATATGCATTATAATTCATAGCACTAAATACAACAAATAGAAAAATTACATAGTCCTAAAATTTTCCTTGAGTTACAATTTGATCAACACAACATAAGTTCAAGTATAATATATAAATACTAGGGTTAGGGTTTAGAACTATGTCACCATTATATTAGGCCTAGAGGTCTAAAGATTATCTAAAAGTATGCATGTTGAATTTGCAGCATGTTGTAAATATGCTTGTAAATTTTAGGGACCTAAAGATGAGATCTTACCACAATCACATGTGTTAAGCAAGATCACCTGAAGATTTTGTCTTAGGGAAATTGATTTTGTCTTTGTTATTATTTCTTAAAGCAAAAATTTAACATCTAGTGCGCACATTTCTCCAAATCTAATATCTATGCTTGAAATCTCATGATCACACTTTGTACCTACAAATAAATTCTATTTTTTAGAAATCCTCACTCCTCACTTTTTGACCTATAATAAGGGGTTATTCCAATGAGTCACATTGACCTCAATAATCTTAGTGATGGCTGAGTGTCTCCTACATAACACTGCCTCAAAAGAGCCTAAGGATCATGTAGTTATCCCTCATAGTGGATGTGCTTTATAGTGCATAAATTATGTAAATGTAAATCCCTAATAAGGTCTCCAACACTTAATAATTAACTTTGGCTTCACTTTTGGTGTATGAAAATGATCTATGATAGAAAATTATAATGTATTCAAACTTGCAGCTAGTTATAGTGTTCTCTAAGGAATTGGTTCTTTAAGGATTAGGGCCCAAAGTCCTTCTTAGTACTTGAGTATGAGATCCCTAGATACACCTAATATGTTAGAGGGCATGTGCTTATAAAGGTGAGTTGTGTGATGATTTCTTACTCAATTGACCTTAAGCTAACTTAAGTAAATTGTGCATTTTAAATTTGACCATTGCAAGTATAATGGACAATATAATCGGCATTGAAAATAATCGTTGGATGATTATGTCCAAAGTTAGAAACCCCACCGAGGATTAAGATGGAACTTGAAGAGAGACTTGATATGAATTTTTGGGAGTTTGGAGATGTGTTTTGTATAGGGTGCATTTGGTTCAAAAGGTGCTAAGATGAAGATAAAGTCATGACCTAAAGTAATAAGAGTGTTTGAATTGAGTAACATACCTTTCGATTAAGTCAATAAATGTGTAGATGGTATAATGTTATCTACAATAAATTTCAAATGATTTTTTGCAAGTGCCTTAGGTCCAAATTTTGGGTACTCCAATTGCCCCCATTTTAATATACTACTAAAATTATCAGACTAAAATAAAAAGGGAAATTATATGCAAACCTATCAGTGAATATAATGTACGCAACACTGAGAAAATGTGTTTTCCATGCCATACACATGAAACCTAAAAATCACATGCCAAAGCGTGTATTAATGTTTGATGCAAATGCATATAAAAATATGTAAATGAAATATTGAAATTCAAAAGTTGTAAAATGTCTACACCTAATTTCCCTTAATGACATTATATGAGTCATGTGTGAGCATTGTATAAAATAACTTTCGCATTTGAGCCTACTATAAGCAATATGGGTGTAAGACATATAACATGTAAATTAAACATGGTGATATAAGAAATGTGAATAAGATTTGATAATTTTTTTTAACAAGTAATAGGTTTCATATCATCGTTAAGAATATCATAAGCATATCCAATAATCTAGAGAAATCCATAGGTAAGAGCATTGCAATGATTAATAAAATAGTATGATAGAAATACACAACTCGATGCCCCATGAATCCATTGGGACCTATGATGTGACATGAAAAATCATAACATGACATGTTTGTCAAAAACAAATACAACCAATAAGACATGATGACTTGACTATTATTAGTAATATTTAGTGTTGTGTGCAAAGAAAGCATGTGTAAAACAAGATATGCAATAAGAAATATGTCATGATAATGATATAGATTGCAATATATGTATCAATCAGTGTGCTAAGAGCAAGATATGTAATGAGAATTATATAAATCACAATATGTGTCAATCACCATGCTAAAATAAAGATATATAATTGGCATGATATATATCTCAGTATATGTCAATAATTGTGCTAAGAAAAACATATGTAATGAGCATGTTATAGATTGCAATATATGTCAACTACTATACTAAGAGAAAGAGTTGTAGTGATCATGATGTAGATCACAATAGTGTCAAAGATTGAATTAAGGGAAAGATATGTAATGAGCATGATATAGATCATAATATATTTTAACCATTATGCTAGGAGAAAAACATGGGCCTAGAGCCTAAATGTTCCTAGAAGCAAACATGGGAGAAAAGAAAATGGGATCATAGAAGAATTTTGTTCATAACAACATACATGAGAATGGAAGTATAGATGAACATATAACATACTATAACATAGAATAAAATGTAAGCATAAAGAATACAATAACATAGAAGAAAACATGAGCATAAAACATACATAATCATGGAAGAAAACATGAGTATAAATCATATAGGAAAATAGAAGAAAAACATCATCATAGAGCATAAAGTAAAACACATGAGCATAGAAACAAACACAAACATAGAGAATACATAAGCATAGAAGAAAACATGATCATAAACAATACAAGAGTATAAAAGAAAACATGAGTGTAAATTATATAAGAAAGCGTGATCATAAATCAAACATGAGCATAAATGTAAACATGAATATTGAACATATAGGAGCATAGAAATGAGCATGATCATAGAGCATACAAAAGTATACAAGAGATCATGATCATAGACCATATAGGACCATAAAATCAAACATGAGCATAATTAAAATAGGATTATATAAGAAAACTAGAGTAAGGAAATGTGTAGCTAGAAGATTAGTTAATATATGAAGCAATGTCAAATAGCCAAAAAAGGGTCCTAGGGCCAACAACAGTCACCTAGTTTAGAAGTATGCAGTGAAAAATTACTAAGAGTAAATAGTAAACATGGGAAAGCAAAACTCATGTCAAATTTTTAAATAGAAATAAATAATGTTATTATCATATGAAAAAAATAACATGTATCATAATAAATAAGGTGATGTGATATAAGAAGGGGTGGCATTTTATCAACAATTGACTAGTGTAGAAAGATATGGTCTATATAAGCCTAATAAGTAGGATGTCCCCATTGCAGGTATGCCCCTAATGTGGCGGGTATTCCTTAACATATAAGGTTGTAAGAAGCTTATAAATTTGAATGATATCATATAAGTAGGCTTCAACATGGATATACATAATTTCTTTTTAGTTTAGTGTTCTATTTGTACATCTCACTCACCTCAAAATATGGGTCATTCAATGGGATTTATTACATGAATATCTCTACACATAAAATACAAATATAGAAATTATAATTCAGGAACAAAATGACACATGATACATATATTCATGAAAAATTTAGATACAAAACATCAACAAATTATACACATGTATAAAACTATCCAACATAGAGGAAACCATCAGAAATTCTGGTCCATGATGGCCATTTTCATCTTGGGGGAAGATTCCAATATGATACAAATATCGCATATTCATACAATTACTTAAAATTCTTAATATATGTTCAAAAAAAATTACACACTTTAGAGAAGGGTTTACTGTATTTTGGTACAGAATCTGGGGGTTTTAGTATGTCATTTCTTACTTCATAACTTATGCATAGTTTCAATATATGGTTTTGAAGTATGGGCCTTCTTTTCCTTTTTCTATACTCAACATTTCACATCTGATACTTACAATACATTAGATCATGGGGGCACGAGACCAATAATTCCCTTTCAATTTTTTGTTATTTTCACTTGGAATTAGACCCATTTGTAGTGGTGTCTTCCATGGGATTAGAAAAACTATCAAGGTGACTAAAAAAATTGTGGCAACCTTCTTATCACTTTTGTTGGAAGATATTAGGGTGACTAGAAAACCTTGTGGAAACATTCCTTCTTTTTAGGTTCATGGGACAAAATTCATATCACACCTTTTGGTGTTGGTTCAATTGACATTATGTGGAAGGCTCTTTTCCTTTGGTTATTGTTTGGGCATGAGTATTTAGAATATTCTTAGTTGAATAATTTGCTAATTGTTCGAATTTTTTATTCAAGTAATGATAGCGAATAGTTATTAAAATTGTATGATTACTTGTAAAAGAATGAATCTATTCCATTTCCTTTGCATTATTTTCAAAAAAAAGTAGATAAGTTAGTTAAATTCATTCGTCAAATATGACTATTATAAATTGATGAAGTTGCTTTGTTGATATTATTCTTGAGGGTTACTCTTAAGAATTGAATGATGTTGTTAAGAGATTTTAGTCTTGGTTTGATAATAACAAATTGCATTTATAATTTATTTAAATAGTCTAAAGATATAGTTATCAATTGGAATCTTGGATTGTTTGAGAGATAGATTAATTAAGTAGTATCATTCATTTGAGAAATGATATGCAAACTTAATTAATGAATTAAGAATTTTACAAGTTATCAGTTAAGATAACCTTAACATATTCTTTTATTTCATTCTAAAGACAACAAGAATATGAGTTAGATAACTTATGTCAGTTCTTTGAACTAACTCATGTATACATTTTCTCTCTACTACAGTCACTGCACAGAATCAGAGTCACACCATTCCCCATCAATATGATCTGAATAGGAATTAGTCTAATACACATGAGCTTCTTATACATGTATTATTATTTTTAGGAATCCGATAAGGATTATTGTCGTATTGATCCCAAGATAAAAATGTTAGCGCCCAACACCCAACATTCTCTTTTCTAACCATAGATTATTTAATGGGCTGGTTTATATCCTATTGATCAACCATCATGTGAAATTAAGTTTAAGTAATCACATTTTACTAAATATAACTCACTTAGTTACCTTACCTCATGTTTGACCTAACAATTTTAATTGCACACATTAGAAAATATATTTTTTGAAATCACTCCAAGGTGTCCTAAATGTTGCTTTAACAACAGATTAGTAAATAAAAGTTATTGAGTATTTGTTATGTAAGTTATGAAGCTAATGTTATTAATTCATCTTGAATAGAACAAATATGTCCATTCTATAATAAACATAATACGATAGGGAAAACTAATACAAGCTAAAGACATCGTGTCAAGCCATTATTATTGTACCTTATCAAATAAAATACACAATTCATATCTAAAGTAGTTGTATCCATATATAGAACTATCACATATTAAATGGTGTACTATATGAGATTTGAGACCTCTTCAAAGTAATTCCAATGTAGGAAGTGCATTGGAACTTCATACTCAAATGCGAGTCATGGTAAAATTGCAGGGGTATACTAAAAAAACATGTCTAGGGTTGTGATAGTACGATAAGTGGTGTTCATACAAAGGGTTTTGTAAGTTGTTGAGTTATCTATAATCCTCTATTGAGAAACGTCATCATAGATTGTCGTTGTTGATACCTAGATAACCTATCATAAAGATGAACTTCATTTATTTATCTCTGAAATAGTATAACTCAGGATTATAAACAAACCATGCTGGGCATTATGACAAAGCCACTATTCCTTTCATACATAATCCTGAACCGTGTCATCTTAGGATGGCTACAGGAAGGATGAAGCGACCTACGTAATGACAAAATTACATTACGTGGTCACTATCATCTTCCCATAGTTAGATCCTAAGATGGGATCTATAAGATCCTTTATGATTCAAGTAAGGGTGCAGTTATGGTTCCTACTGTCTTCAAAACAAAAACTTAATTATCTTTAAAAAATGAAATGAAATCCAGATAACTGTGTAGAGATAGTTATATTTGGTGACAGATGCATTATTGTTTTGTTGACTCGTGTGCATTTACGAAACTAAGCTTACTAACTCTTACACGCTTGAAATATTTATGCCACATACAGTCCTAACATAGAATGATTATTTATGTATTGTTCACGTATACCCCTAACTATGTCTAGTGTCAGGAATACCAAATGGATATGCATCAGCTTGTATTTTTTCCAGGTTGACACTTAGGAGTTATGACATAGTTAGTTCAGACATGTTAAAAGGTTCAACCAAAGGTATGCAAGTGTATACACCCTCAGTTAGAGTGAATTAAGGGGGTTCAGATAGATCTATATTGACCTTTACATGCACGCACATCATTATTGATTAAAGGCTTATAACAAGCAATGTAACTGAAAAGCCAAATTAATGATGTTGGATTTTATTTTCTGCAGGCTAGGAAATAAGTCAATTAGGACGCGTTAATTGTTACACTTTTAGTGGTTAATGTTTTCCCCATCAAATAAATAATAGAAAGTTGCTATGTATTAATCATGATTTTAAAATTTGGTATAAGGATCATAAGGTAACTCATCTAATTTAGACTAAATTGGTATATAAAAAGAATAAAAATATTCTTGTATAAAATATTCAAATGAGGGACAAGAAACCCATAGATGGAGAGAATTAATTACAGGAGGTGCTGAGAATGCTAACAAATACTATTTTTTATGCAAGGTTAGTTGCTTGTCTTATTTACCAAACCGGATATTCCCTAAGTAGGTGATGGGACTCAAGAACCTGAACAAAGAACCATTTTTTCTGCAAAGCAATAAACATGTTACGCATGAAGTAGAATCCCATGGTTTTTTGAAGAGTGGTATGTTGACCAAGCCTACTAATTTCTCCAATAAAAAATGCTGACATTTCCCACAAACAAAAAAAAATAGGAATAGAGAATAAATACTATCCTTCAAGTTGGGATATTTTGTTACCTTTGTTGTAATTGATATTGTAATTGCTATCTTCATGCTGACAATGAAAGGGTGAGGGACACTAACCCTCTTTTTTACTGATAAAAAAAATACTTCTTTCCCATTATATTTGCATCTACTAACAAAATGATTATACACATGAACCTTGGGAGATTATCTACAGAATCTAGACATTAGAGAATGGGTAAGAATATTTTGAGAATCGAATGAGACTTTTCTGAAGAATACCAAGGTAATTTGGGGATATTTTCATCTCTGTAATGAAGAATATCTCATGGTAGGACTTTTTTATGTATATGGAGTCGGGAGTTTATATTGCTTTAGTAATCATATCAAGAACAAGTGTAAATTTTACTTATGCCAACGCTAGCTTACCATAACTAATAGTTTGACCAGAAAATGTAATGAGTTTTAAACACCTAACTCAGGGTCATCTCACATGGGTTAGGTTTAGGGTTAGGTTTAGGGTTTGTGTGTCATGCACTAGGGTTACTCAGCACCCTATATGTATTCCTTCATTTGACTTTTATGAGTATGCCAAGACACTCCACTGTCTTTCTCTATATGTGCAAGCTTTGTTCTGTTATGCAAGTTCTTCCATTGATTGATCGATTCCTCCTTGTGATTACGTGGAGCTATTACGATTCCATTAGAGTGCAACTTCATCATGGTGCATCGTTTTTGATTCGATTCTCGCAAACTCTTTCATGGTATCAGAGCTGAGATCGGGTAAACGTGCATTCGTCATTTTTTAGTTGCGATTACTCTTGGTGTCGTTCATTTTTTACTCCTCATGCAAGTTTTATTTATCATTATATTATGGAAATTTATTGCTAACATTATTAACAAGTTGCTCTTGGAAAGTGTGTTTGTTTGTTGTGTTCTTCGTGCATGTGCAGGTATTCCTGAAGCTTTCAGGGGTTTTACAGCTAAATTTAGCTAATTGCAGCTACATCTGGTAGATTAGTTAAAATAAGAGGTTATTTTTCTGGTTTTTTAATTTTTTTTAAACTGGAAGAATTTTTTTTATCTCTATTTTTTGGTCTCTCTCTGTGTTTGCATGGTTTTTGTAGAATTCAGGTTCAAAATTTCATTTTGAAGTTTGTTTGGTGTTTTGGTTCTCCACTGCTCTCCACTGAGCTCCTCCATCTGCCTCCAAGCTCTCAACCTCACCTCGAGCTCCTTTCCATCTCCACTTTTTTTTTCTAACTCAACCATGAGCTTGTTTCTTGAGTCGTGTTCATGGCTCAGTTCCCATGGCTCGTGTCATTTTTGGTTGTGTTCTTTGTCGTTTTTGCCGAGCTTGGTCTGGCTTTTTTTTTCCCCTGCTGAGCCTAGTGTCCAGTGCTATTCCTTTCTTATTGTGTGTTTTTTCATTTTGTTGTGCAGCTTGTGTCCTTTTGACCTTGCCGAGCTGTCCTGTGTGAGCTCCTTTTGCCTTGACCTGAGCTTCCTGTTCCTGATCGAGTCCTCTTCTGCAGTCCTCTGTTGCTCACTCCCGTGTGCTTCTAGCTCCTTCCCAACCCTCCCCGTCTCCTGCTTCCCCTAGCCCTCAACCTCTGCCTCCCTACAAGGATTCCTCACCGAGTCCCTTCTCCTTGCTGCTCCTTCCCAGAGCCTCACTCCCTGCCTCCCGACTCCCAAACCTCCTTGTGATCACCTGCTTGTTTGGGTTGTGACCCGAGCTGTGCTTTGAGCTCCTTGTCTTCCCTAGCTCCTTCCTTGGTTCCCTCAACCCCTGTTGACAAATCTGAACTCTGGCTCCTCCCTGCATTGCAACCTCGAGCTCCCTTCTCTCCCAAGAGCCAACTGCCCCAAAGTTCCTCTTTCGACCCACCCTCCCTCTCCACTCCCTCAACTTCCCACCCCAACGGTCTCGTCCCCCATCCAGCCCCAACCTCAGGATCCTCCCTCTACAAAAACTGGTAAGTTTTTCCAACTTTTTTTTTATTTATGGTAAGTGGGTAAAAATTTTAAAAAAATGGTAAGTTTTTTAAAAATTTTTTTATTAAGGTGGTTTCCAACTTTTTTAAAATCTAAGTTTTTTAAATTTTTTAGGTGGAAATTTTATTTTTTTTTTTAAAAAGGGAAATATATTTAACATATTTAATTAGTATTTAATCTTAATTAGATCTTAATTAGTTTTTTTATTATTCAATTAATTAGATTTAATTAATTATAAAAATCTAGTTTTATTAATTACGAATCTAATTATCTTATTACGATTAGTAAAATTTAAAATCATCTTTAAATTAACGTTTTTTTATTGTCATTTTTTTAAAAATTCCCAATAGCTCTAAAATTAGCTAAATTAGACATTTCAAATGATAATTTTTTAGGCGTTATTGTCAATTTTTTTTGCTAATCATGCGCTCAAGTGTGCAGTGACACTCTGAGCACCTATTTTCCTTCCGAGCTTTTTCTGGCATTCTGAAGATCATCTGGACTCATCTTGAGTTCATTTTCTCACATTGTATTTTACCCTTATTATTGCTTGCGACTAGTGAGCGCATCCACCACAGTTTGCAGCAAGGGGGTATCCTTTGCGACGTGAGACACTTTTTCTCACAACCAGGATTTGATTTCACTCCTTCCTAGTTTTTTGCAATTGTGCTTGTATACGGTGTCACTTTGTTGCGCTCCACGAAACACGATTGTGGTCTCCTCTCTTGCACGTTATTACGTTGATTGCAAGGTGAGTTACCAAGTGTTTCAAGACGCACGCTCAGACCCGATTGTATTCAACACACTAAACTATAAAGTGCCAAAAGCAGGGGGGTTATTATATTGTCCTGGGTGGTTGTGATTCTTTTTTTCTTTCCTTCTCTCTCTCTTCACTATGGATGATTTTTCATTTCCTTTGCTTACACCGTTCAACTTTTTGAATGGAGATCGAAAATAATTATGAAACTAAGGGGTAAAGGGTTATTCCGCATCACCATGGGAACTGAGACTGAACCAGATGAAAGACCCTGAAAAATCTAAGTGGTTAAACCGTAGTGATGAAGCTTTAGGTCTTCTTTGCATGTCTTGTTTCTCCTGACTTTCTCTTCCACATTGAGTCATCTGAAACAGCTAATTTTGCATGGACAACATTAGATAAAATGTTTGGACAACAAGATGACATGAGAGCGCATGAGTTGGAAAATGAACTACTAGGGTTAAATCCTAGTGATTTTGAAAACCTACAAGCATTCTTCTCTAAGTTTTTCCACACTAGATTGTTGTTAAAGGAATGTCAAGTAGAGAAGAAAGATTCTCAACTGATCTTGTCGATTCTCTCTAAGTTAGGTCCTGAATATTCTGTCTTTGTGTCAACTTTTTACGCTACAAAAGCTGCCTTGGGAAAGGATTGGAATATGCCCTCCTTTGACTATTTTTCATCCCAACTCATTCAAGAACAGGACAAACTCATTCAAATGGGGTCTCTCAAGTCCAAGTCACATGCCCTTGTAGCAAGTACTAGTAAGGAAAAGAAGACTGAAAAGAAGAAAGAAAGAAAGGATCAACCTAAGAAGGAAACCAAGACCAAAACTAAAATTAACATGAACACTTCAACTTTTGAGCCTAGAGCACAAAAAGACAAGTATTTTTGTTCCTATTGCAAGAATCCTGGTCATAAAGAGCATACGTGTATGAGAAAACAAATTGATCACCTTACACAATTACTTGAGAAAAATCAAATAGGTGTTCCTGAGTCTATCAAACAAAATGCTCCGAAGGCCGAGTCTTCTACTGCAAAAGGTTCTAAATCTGATAAGAAGAAAGGAAAGGCCCTTGTAGCCAAAGTTTCTCCTTCATCGACGTGGATTATAGATTCTGGTGCCTCACACCACATGGCTTCTTTGCATGTTGAGTTCTCCAACATCGAGCCTTGTGGTATGTCCCAAATCACGATGGGTAATGACACGACAGTGTCAGTTTCTGGTAGTGGATCGGTAGAGATGGATGGGGGAACATTCAACCAAGTGTTGAGTGTTCCTGATCTCTCTACCAATCTCCTATCGGTTTACCAAATTACTCACCTTGGTGAAGGAATGCGAGTGGAATTTGGTCCTAACTCGGTGATTATTCATGAGCTTAACGATGACACTACAGTGGCTGAGGGAAAGGCAGATCACCATTCACGGTTGTATACCTTTTCCCACTTTACTTCTGATTCTACGCCCACTGCCTTGCTCACTCATGCAAATGAGGTTAGTAAGCTATGGCATGAGCATTTCAGACATCTAAATTATCGCTACCTTGAACAATTGAGCCAAAATGAAATGGTCAACGGGTTACCCCGCGTCAAGTTTTCTAAGGGTCTTTGTGAGGGTTGTACCCTTGGAAAGCATCCTGAAAAGAACTTTGACAAAGGAAAATCCTGGAGAGCTACTCATCCTTTGGATCTTGTTCACAGTGATATTTCTGGTCCATTTCCATCTCCTTCATTTACTAGAGCTCTTTATGTGCTGACCTTCATTGATGACTATTCATGATATACTTGGGTATATTTTCTTAAGCTTAAGTCTGAAGTCTTTGAACATTTTCAGGACTTTAAGGCTCTTGCTGAGAAACAGGCAGAACGGTCTATTAAGGTTCTTCGAACCGACAATGGAGGTGAATATGTAAACAATAGGTTCATGGATTTCTTTACTTCTAAAGGGATCTCCTTGCAGCATACAGTTTCTTATAGCCCTTCGCAGAATGGAGTAGCAGAAAGAAAGAACCATACTCTTAAGGAGATGGCCACTTGTATGATTCACTCGAAGTCTCTTCCTCCGCAGTATTGGGCTGAAGTAGTGAATTGTGCTAATTACATTCAGAACCATGTTCCACACAAGGCAGTAAGAGGGATGACACCCTTTGAAGCCTGGTTTGGATGCAAGCCTGATGTTGAGCACTTTCGAGTCTTCAGATCCAAGGCTATGGCTCAGATTCCCAAGAAGAAATGCAAGGCATTGGAACCACAATCCAAACCTTGTATCTTTGTAGGGTATCCTGATGGCGTGAAGGGATATCGATTGTTGAATCCTACTTCTCATGAGCTTTATATTGAGAGAAGTGTTAAGTTCGATGAGTCTTCTTCGACTTCTACTTCTCTACCTATTGAGGTTCTTCAGCTTGCTGATTCAGATTCTGACTCATCAGATGATGATGTTGTTGAGCGTGCTCCTCTTCCTGATCCTCCCGACCATCAGACCTTGAGTCTTCTGATTCTGACAGTAGTGATGATGAGGACTATGTCCCTTCTCACTCAAGTGATGAATCTTCCGACTCAGAGCCTGATCCTCCTGGTCCTCTTTGGGCTAGGAAAACTTTGCAAAGTGCTGGAGATTTAGTTGGAGATACTTCAGATATGAGACGTACTCGCTCAGATTTCATTGGACCCCACTCTTTCTTCACCTCTACCTCTGATCCACAGTCTTTTTGGGAGGCTTCTGGTATTCCTGAGTGGGATTCTGCCATGGATGAGGAGTATTCCTCTCTCATGAAGAACGATACTTGGGATCTCACCCCTCTTCCGAAAGGAAGAAAAATCATTCGGTGTAAGTGGGTGTTCCGAACAAAGTATGGAGTAGATGGAGATGTCAAAAAGTTTAAAGCGTGATTAGTAGCTAAGGGTTTCTCCCAGATAGCTGGGGTTGATTATACTGAAACCTTTGCTCCGGTTGCGAAGATGACTTCTATTCGACTGACCCTTTCCATTTCCACAACAAACAGATGGAAATTCCATCAAATGGACGTTAAGAGTGCCTTCCTTCATGGTGACCTAGAGGAAGAGATCTACATGGAACAACCTCTGGGTTATGTCCATGATCCCTCCCTCATTTGTAAGTTAAAGAAGTCTCTTTATGGCCTTAAACAAGCCCCTCGGGCTTGGTATGCCAAGATGGACTCCTTTTTACTTACATCAGGGTTTACTAGGTGTCACTCTGATCCAAATGTTTATATTCTATGGCAAGATGACTCCATACTCATTCTTGTTCTCTATGTTGATGACTTGTTGATCACAGGTAGCTCTTCCTCTATCATTGATTCTGTGAAGATCACCTTGGCCAACAGGTTTTCCATGACTGACTTAGGTCTGCTTCATTACTTTCTTGGGATCCAGATTTCACAATCTGACTCGGGAATTTTGATTTCACAACCTAAGTATGCTCTTGACTTTGCTTGCTCATTTTTAGATGTCTGATTTCAAGTATTCTCCTACTCCTTTTCTTTCTAGGGTTAATTTGGTTTCTGATTGCTCTACTCCCTTGGTTGATGGTACCCTTTATCGACAAGTTGGTGGGGAGCTTGATTTACTTGACTCAAACTCGACTAGATTTATCTTATGTTGTTGGGATCGTGTCCAAATTCATACAGGAGGCACATGAGTTACATTGGAAAGCAGCTAAGTGGATCCTTCATTATGTTCATGGCACCTATACTGATGGCATTCACTATTATGGAGGGGTGGATATTGACTTGATTGGGTTCACAGATTTTGATTGGGCTGGTGACTTAGATCATCAAAAATCTACCTCTGGCTACAGTTTCTCTCTTGGTTCAGGTCCTATTAGTTGGTCTAGCAAGAAGCAGAATGCAATTGTGATATCTTCTACAGAGGTAGAATACAGAGGAGCAGTTAACGCTGCCACAGAGGTTGTTTGGCTACAGGGTATTCTGACAGAGTTTGGCATCCACTTTCGGTGGCCTACCATTATCTATTGTGATAACATGAGCACTATCTCAATTTACAGAAATCCAGTTCAGCATCAGCAGACAAAGCACATTGAGATCCATATGCACTTCATATGAGAGCTTATTCATGATGGTATCATCGACATTCAGTACATTCAGACAGCTGATCAGATTGTAGATATATTCACCAAGCCCTTCACTGAGGTGAAGTTTCTTCACTTGCGGTCTCTTCTTGGGGTGAGGTCTTATGCAGCTGCTCATCTTCTTTGGGCTATATAGTCCTTCTCTTCTTCTTCTTCTTCTAGGAAGATGTTGTTTGTATATGGGCACCTTATCAGGCCTTTAGTTGTCGGGCCCCATTGACACATCTTTCTTAGTTGTTTAGGAGTGTCTTCTTGTTCTGTCTGACTCATCATAGCCACTACCCCAGCTTCGATGAAGGGGGGTGTTGGTGTGTGGGATCCTATGTGTCCTCCACTCACATATGGAGGGTTATCTCACATGGGTTAGGTTTAGGGTTGGGTTTAGGGTTTTCTTGTGTGTCATGCACTAGGGTTACTCAACACCCTATATGTATCCCTTCATTTGACATTTATGAGTATGCCAAGACACTCCATTGTCTTTTCTCTATGTGCAAGCTTTTGTTTTGTTATTCAAGCTCTTCCATTGATTGATCGATTTATCTTTAGCTTATCTCGTGAACTCTCTAACTCACCATTATTTTAACTTGTGTTTACATGAACTCTAATTCAAGTGCACTTGCATTTACTTATATCCTTCCATTCAAGTCTTAATTCCTAATTGTTGGAAGTCTACGTGGTGTACAGAATGTTTAATTTGAATTCAAAATATTCATATATAGGTGAAATGCATTTACAAAGGATAATATCTAGATATATGTTATTTATCAATTCCATCATAATATATTAAGCATTTGCAAGCATTATAGATAGTTCAAGTATTCATTATACATTAAAATTCATTTAGAGTATAAACATGCATTATATTGGATTTCTTGGTTGAAGCATTGCATTATACTTAGTGTTGTGTTTTTAAGATTGTACTTCTTAAGAGATTGATAATGATGGAATTATAGCACATGCCCCCTAAAAATCCCCTATTTTAATGTGGTTTTGACAGGTTCTATTACTACACTAGAATTATGGATTATGGATAGGAGAGTCATGTTAACATGAATATCTATCATGCTAAAAAGAAAGATAAGCCTAAACCAACTTTGTAAATAATTCTTTAATGTAAGAACTAGTAAATTAGGTTTGATTCATTAATTTACATATTATTTGACCTAGTTAACTATTTAGAGATATTTGTGATGTAGTTTGATTGATTTTTTAAATTAGAAAAACGTTATACCATGTGTAGACACTTTAAAATAGCCCTTAAACATTTGTTAAATATAGAATTGTGTGTTTCTTGAGTGCTTATGTGTTTCTTAATTGATAGTTCAAATTGTGATTGTATTGGTGTAATGTATTGATTTTTGGTAGTCCTAGCTCATTCATATATACTCTCTAGATGTAACTTCATTTGTTTTCCATGTTCCCCCATGTTTTTGAATTCTTTGTGTTCTGAATGTAGACTCTACATTCTTATCATGTATAGAACGTGGAGTGTATGGTCTTAGTGGGATTTTGATGGGATCTTTCCTCCTTTAGCTATTGTGACACTTATTTTGTCTTCTTCACACTTTTATATTGTTGGAGGTTGGCTTGTGCACCAATAAGGTCTCAATTTAAATTCTAATTGTTCATAAATACATAAGCATCCTAATAAATTTAGGTATCTACTAGTTATCTATCAAAACATACATATTTATGGGATTGAAAACCACACTTGATTAACAATACAAAATAGTACAATGTTGGTTGTACAAAAAAGGGTAAAAAACTCAGTCCCCAAAATTCAAATCAAGCAAGCAAAAATTAGCCTTGAGAAAGTATCATAATTACATCATCAAAACAACATAATAATTAAGGATGTCATACTTACAAAAACTTAATAAAAATGTTTTTAATAAAACTGAGTAATAAACTAAGTACCACCAACCACAAACTAGGCACTTAGGCTGCAACAACAAACATGGCAGACAAAGGAGGCAGATTTGAGAATTTTTCAAATCAAAGATAGAAAAGGCAAATATTGAGCATTTAACAACATTTAGAGAAATCAAGTATTTATCGAAGCCGTAAAAATCATAGTAAAAACACATTGCATGGTATTAGTTTTCGTACATAAAAATTTATCGCAATTATTGATGTATTATTTTTTTGATATTGTACAACATTAAAGATAGCTAAAATATTTAGACCCCCAAAACACATCTTTGTTTTCATTATAATTTTAGATTGGCCAATGAAGAGTGCGTCCCGAAAGAAATAAAACAAATTCCTCGTGTTCGAACTCAATTGACTTGATTCCCTAATTATCATAGGAAGGTAGGAACACGTTACTCTTTCTGCCAACGATGTGAACACTTTATGATACCAGTAATATAAGTTAACGGTTTAATCAAATTGTTTTATTAGTCACTTTTTTGGGGTCTTCTTTGTTTTCAGTGTTAGCTTACTTTTCTTTTTCCTAATTAATTCACGATTGACATAGTACAAAAATTAAAACGAAAGACTTCGATAAGACCATATTGAATTCTTCGAAGTGTGCAGATTCATTCCTCATTCTACAAATAAAAATATATTCTATTTAAACTGCATGATTGTCTTAGGGCCTATAGCTCAGTGGTAGAGCAATCGATAACTGATCGATAGGTTTCTGGTTCGAATCTGGGTAGGCCCTGCTTATTTTGACAATTTTGCTTTATTTCAGCAGATAGGTGGTCATTGCTTTAATTAATTAATTTATTTATTCCAAAGAAAACCTATATAGATTTTATTTTTAAATCACAATATATATAGTATTTATAAATATTCTAGGATAAATGAGGTATTGTATCAATAACAATAATAACGTTTAAGACACTTGTTGAATTATGTCATATTTTATGTGTTGTTTGTCAATTTGTTCTCTAATTATTATGTAATCCAAAATGTATGTTGGAGATGTAAATTAGAGATAAGAACCCCAAGCAAAGCCACCACATCAGAGTAAATTAACTTAAGTACTTGTTTTTTTTTGTTGAAGGCTTAGTCCCATTTAGTTTAGATGTCAGGTTTGAGGGGTATCCATCCCATCAAAGTCACCCACGGCACAATTCCCAACCTCATCCATTTTTAATGAAGGTATCCCCTGGGAGTGGAACCTAGTGGATGGCTAGGCAACACCTTTTACACCATCATCTGCACCGTTGGACCACCACCCATTTGATTAACTTACCGTTGGACCACCACCCATTCTAGGATAAATGAGGTATTGTATCAATAACAATAATAATGTTTAAGACACTTGTTGAATTATGTCATATTTTATGTGTTGTTTGTCAATTTGTTCTCTAATTATTATGTAATCCAAAATGTATGTTGGAGATGTAAATTAGAGATAAGAACCTCAAGCACAACCACCACATCAAAGTAAATTAACTTAAGTACTTGTTTTTTTTTGTTGAAGGCTTAGTCCCATTTAGTTTAGATGTCAGGTCTGAGGGGTATCCATCCCATCAAAGTCACCCACGGCACAATTCCCAACCTCATCCATTTTTAATGAAGGTATCTCCTGGGAGTGGAACCTAGTGGATGGCTAGGCAACACCTTTTACACCATCATCTGCACCGTTGGACCACCACCCATTTGATTAACTTATCGTTGGACCACCACCCATTCTAGGATAAATGAGGTATTGTATCAATAACAATAATAACGTTTAAGACACTTGTTGAATTATGTCATATTTTATGTGTTGTTTGTCAATTTGTTCTCTAATTATTATGTAATCCAAAATGTATGTTGGAGATGTAAATTAGAGATAAGAACCCCAAGCAAAGCCACCACATCATAGTTAATTAACTTAAGTACTTGTTTTTTTTTGTTGAAGACTTAGTCCCATTTAGTTTAGATGTCAGGTCTGAGGGGTATCCATCCCATCAAATTCAACTGGGGCACAATTCCCAACCTCATCCATTTTTAATGAAGGTATCTCCTGGGAGTGGAACCTAGTGGATGGCTAGACAACACCTTTTACACCATCATCTGCACCGTTGGACCACCACCCATTTGATTAACTTACTATTTTGTATTCATCTTACACCTAATTAAATGCTTGGGATTATTTATGGTCAAATTTAAATATAATAATTTTTAGTTACAATATGTAATTAGATGTGAATTTATTTATTGTATATGTTTAAATTATAATTGTAAATGTGGTTAGTTGTAGTGGATTGTAGTGTAAAACCACTTTTTTACATCTATAATCCTTTGTATTTATTGATATGTGTGCCTAAAATAAATGTTTGGTACTATGTGAAATGCCCACCATTTATGAAGACATGGTCAAGATGAGTTGGCGCTCTTATGTTTGTTGTGATTGTTTTGCATTGCTTTTAAGGGTTTGATAGATCTATTTGGACTTGTAGAGATAGCCCACCCCCGCCCCATGCCCTCCCCCCTGGGCTAGATATATGGGTAGATATATCTCCCATGGAAGGTTTCAAAAATGAAATCTACAGTATGTTTGTCAAAAGTTTCTAGAAATGTCTCAGTTGTTGAAAATTGTTTGGTTTATGAGACCCTATTTTTTGATATAACTATTAATATTTTTGCAACCAAAGTTGATTTGGTTGTAAGAGGGAAGAGATAGAAAATCAAACACACATACCACAAACTTCTTGTGAAGGTATATTTCATTGTCTAAATTTTGTTTTAAAACCCATTTGCTTTTTTGTTCTTTTTGGTTTCTCAAAATATACCGCTAAATATCAATATTAATTTTTTTGTAATATTGATCAATGTTGCCATTTTTTTAGGATAACTAACATGAGCTTCTATCCAGTTCATGATTGAAATCAAGTTTTCTATTGGTTGGTGAACATATTTCAATTTATGTGATAGGTATTCCATGTATTTATATATTTGTGATATTATGAATAATTTGTAACACCCATGTTATGATTCATCCAAAATAAGGGATTTAAAAAAAAAACAAACCCCTTAAGTACAATTAATGTTTTTAATGTTTAACATTGTTAATTAGCTTATTGTTGAATAATCCAACATTATTAAATTATTCATAATCCATCTAATAACATACAATAACCATGTGTAGTGGTAAGGGTGTATTTAAATCGCCATGATCTCCCTTAAGTCACTCTATTCGAGTGTGTATATTATGTATACTTGGTTAAACCTTTTATAGGTTATGAGAACATGCGCATCTCTGTAGTGCCTACATGGAAGATATTTATGCAACTCTCATCTGGTATCTAACATTGTTGATTTAGGGGATTAGTGCACAGACAATGTAGTCAACAATTACATTACTTTGGACAAAGTTTTCAAACATTGTCTTACAAACTTAGTTTCGAGACTGCACACTAGCCTACAAAACTTGTCTTCTGACCACACAATCGTCTCAATATAGTTATCTGGAGTCATTGTTATTTAAGAAGGTGAATTAGTTTAAAAGAGGAAGAGTCTATATTGAGACTTATTCCCTAAAAAAAATAATCCCATCCATACCATATTAGGATTCTTATGGGAATATTAGGAATAAACTTAGGTTAATTCATCATTTACTAAATTTAAATGTTAAAGTAATTAAATTTTATTACTTTAACTTAGTTATCTCTTAGTTAGCTATTATCTAGTTGTCACATCCCTAGATTAGTGGGGGCTATACTATTGTTAGTTTACTGCTTTGGAATGTTCCCGGATGTGATTAGTTAGGGGCAATATGCTATTTCTGCATATTTTTCATAGTTAGTATATTTGATCCACTTTCTGTGGATGTTGTTATAGTTGTTCAATGTCTATAAACATTGCAGCTTCTTCATTTGATAATATGAAGGGTTTCCAAAATATTACATTGTCAAGATTTGGTATCAGAGCTGGTTGATCCCAGTCTTTGTGAGGATCCCTCATCCTCTAAGGAGAGTGTGTTGCAGAAGGTTAAGGGTTCATTGCTGCAAGTTTGAGCTTGGAGGAACCATAGATGTCCTTGACCTCTTGGAAGCACCTGCCCTGCTTCATCACCCCTAGAGTTCTGCACATATTGTTGCAGATCTGTAGATATTTGTAATAGATTAAAATCTGCAGTTAAAAAAATTGATAGTACTGCTACATTTAGCAGACTGTTTGGAGGAGGTGTGCAAGCATTACTCTGCCATTGAGCTATAGATCTCCTGCAAAGAGACTTGGGATCTGTAGAGATTCCTTCACAGTTCAAGTTGGAGATCATGAGTGCATAAGGCTCTGCAATCGATCCATTTGAATTAGAGTTGTGCACTTTGTAGAAAGCCATTCAAGTTTTTTCATTGAATGATTCCATGTTGTATAAGGGTGAGATAATTGCCTTTTGCATGATGAATGTATTACTGAGTTCCAAGCTAAGTGAAACTTGGGCAATCGAGTTGATTTTCCTGCAAATGAGTCCCCTCCTCCATGCACAAATCAACATTTAACCTCCATGTTTGGTCAACAATCTATTGAATTGAGTTGCTGTTAATTGAAACATATGGTGGCATGTTGACCTCCAACAAAGCCCCTTCTTGAAGATGCAGATTCTGGTAAGCCTTCAATCACCTTGTAAATGACTTGCAAATCAAATGTAGTGGGAAAATAAAAAAGTTGTGGCCAGACAGAGGATAATTGAAATGTGGTGTCTACCAGCAAAGAAAAGAAGTGATATGAGAAACCAAGGTCGACGAGTCATAAGAGCCATGGTAAGCCCTAATTGGGTGCGATTTTTTAAAAAATTTTTAAAAATCCACTTTTAAAAAAAACTTTCCATTTTTGGATTTTGCTGAAAAAAAAGGAGAGAAAAAAATTTCCATTTTTGGAAAGGGGCCCGAAAAGATATTAAAATCGAAATTTAAACAAGTCATAACTTTCAACTGGTACCTCGGATTGAGGTGCTATTTTTTTAAAGTGTATGATTTTTTGATCTCTACGTCTTGGTCTAGATTTTAATAAGCTTTTCTTATAATTTTTTTATTTAAAAATTCAAAGGCTGAAATAAGGTTTAAAAAAAGTATAAAATTTACAATTTTGTACTCACAATGTATCCCAAAAGGGAATTTTTCCACAAAAGAAGAGACAAAATTGTAATCGCACTATCATTATAAATTGCCAAAAAAAATTCATTCTCATGGAGCTAGCTATCTTTGCTTTTCACTCAAAATTTAGGGGGAAAAGATGAAAGACTTGCAAATTCTTCATTGATCACTCAACAATGGTATTCCTTGTGGATTAGAGCAAAGTGAATGGAGGGTAGTTTTTCGTGCCAGTGCCAATTTCAAGCTACGAGCCAACCCAACAAAGGTTTTATTGAGCCAAGAGCCAACCCAACAGAGGTTTTCAAAATGTTTAGAGCTACTCATTTGTTTTTCGAGCACACGTGCCAACCCAAAAGAGGTTCCAGACATCCAGAGACAGTTCCTGAGCCTATTCCATCTCTTGCACACCATTCAGAGGAAGTACCTTCATCCAACTACTCCTGTTCAGATGAGATCTAGAGAGACCATACTGAATTAAGGGGGGAATGATAAAGTCATTTGATTCACCTTAGAATAGGTTTCTTTTAGCATGTGTGTGCTAATAAATGTTTACCTCATGTAAATATTTTTGTTTTAGAGTTTTTTCTCTCCTATTCACTTCAGACCATGATGAATTAAGGGGGGAATGTTAGGAATAAACTTAGGTTAATTCATCATTTACTAAGTTGTAATGTTAAAGTAATTAAATTTTATTACTTTAACTTAGTTAGTTGTTAGTTAGCTATTATCTAGTTGTCACATCCCTAGATTAGTGGGGGCTATACTATTGTTAGTTTACTGCTTTGGAATGTTCCCGGATGTGATTAGTTAGGGGCAATATGCTATTTCTGCATATTTTCCGTAGTTAGTATATTTGATCCACTTTCCATGGATGTTGTTATAGTTGTTCAATGTCTATAAACATTGCAGCTTCTTCATTTGATAATATGAAGGGTTTCCATAATATATAATGCATTGGTCCATAATGCCCTTTATAAGATACAATGACATTCCAATCGCATAATCGGTTGATTACAATAATTCTTTTCGGATTTATAACAAAATAAACTTAAGACGTAATACGATCACAAATCAAATTCAACAGTCACTTCAAGTATGTCGGTATTTCCTGCAAATCTATAGGACAGAGATGGATATGGATCAGCTCATAAGAAATCGCATGAGTCCACATGCTCATAATCCATGATGCAATTGTAATGAAAATAACTGAATAAGTTATGGCTAAGTTTATTTTTAATCAATAAGATATATTTATAAACTTCTTGGTTTATAATAAGATTCATATCTTTTGCACTTCTAGTAATGATTCTTCATAACTACACATATACATTTATACCCACTTTCCCTATTTTATTTGACTTAATAAAACTCAGACATTTTAAACAATATAGTATTCATTTACCACAACTCTGAGCAACAATTAAAAATGTAATAATTCCCCAAAAAAAATCCAACTAACCACAAGCAGTCATACTTAGCATCTACATAATCAAAACATCATGCTTATACATTTTATAGTGATAATCCAAAGATTGTCTTATGTTTCCATATTCCGAAATTGAAACATCCAATAACTTTAGAAGAAGACAATTTTTGTATAATAAATCCTTCATTTTTTTCATGTTTCTAAACAACCAATATTCCAAATCTTTCTTTCTATAATCTAACAAACAAAAAGATAACAATGATTTGTGATAGTAACTATCCTTATATAATATAGATCATATATGTTTCCTTCAATTCCACTTTTCCTTTTTTTAAAACAATTTGTATTCCGCAAAAGGATAATAACAACAATGTATCAGAAAGAAGCTTTCAACCTTATGATTATAACCATGTTCAAAAGGGGATTAATAAAACAAATTTAAATAGTCAATGCTCTAGGAAGAGTCACAAAGACTAACTCCTTAGTTATATTCCCAATCACATAACCTAGTTATAAAACGGGTTTTACAAAGGCATAAACAATTTTTTTTTTTATTATTGGTAAATAGTTTTTTGAAAGGGACTATACCCTTGTACAACAAGGCTCAGAAGCTAGAATTGGAAGATTAAGCACAAAGAAAGGACCTAAGAGTCCAAATAGGACAATAATGACCAACTGCAGAAAGTTGTCTGCAAAGAGAAAAACCCACAACCAGCAACAAATAAGCAAAAAGATAACTGATGTATAGCAAACAAACAACAATGGCACATCAAAACCATTGGAAAAGAAACACTCTGTGATACGGCCATGAAAAATGATATAATGTAACCCAGCCGAACATTAACAGAGAAGATCATCTAGGCGTAGAGCTTTCCTTTAGGGTGATTTTTTCTTTTTGTTGACTGTTACCCAGCCTGAAGGAGCCTCCATGGTTGGAGGAAAATACCAAGGAGGAGTATTTTTCTTAGTCACATTTGTGCTAGTTAAGGCATCCTCATTGACATCTAAAGAGATATATTTCTTATTTTCCTTGCTTCCCTCAACAACTTGTACATTTTTCATGTTGCTAACAATCTGAGTTTCAAATAGAGGGATTTTCAGGGCTGAATCGGATTCAACTCTGGTATATACTTTTGATTCAAGATCCTTTTTAGCCATAAAAATTAGGTGTTTCGGGAGTGCATCTTTCCACTAGTTGCACTTCTCATGTTGACGGTTTTCCATCCCACAAGTAGTAGAGGTGTGTCCTAATCCAAAACACCTTCTACACCAGAAAGGTAGACCTCATAATCAAGATTTTGTGACCAAGTTCTATTTTGCACTCTAAGGTCTATGGTAGCAGGAATATTTTTATCAGTGTTGAGTTCCACCAAGATCCGGGCATAGGTAGTATAGGTGTAATTAGTGGTTTGAGAATCTATAGAGAGTGTAGTACCCAAGGTATTACCAATGGATGTTAGACAATCATGACTCCAGAATTGGAGAGGTAAATGGGGCAGCCTGATCCAAATAGATTTCCATGAGAATGATTCTGTGTGCGGGTTAAAGGATGGGAACCAAGGTTTTTTGACCAAATATTTGGACTCGTAGGTCTAGAGCTTGGAATCAATGATGTCTTTATCAGCTATTGAAGAGAAAACCATAATGAAAATGCCTTTAGCACACGGATATAAGTCTTTCTTACTAGTTAAAGATGGAGTCCAATGCTTAGAGATCCATGCATGAAGAATAGGAAGGCTGGGCCACAAACCCCCAAATCTAAAAATCAGAGCATGCTCTTTGTAGTAATCTCAAATGAAATGACATCTTCCCCAAATGTAATACATGGGCTGATGTTTGCAGGTTTCATGGAGGATTCCTTACATTTTAAGACGTCTTTTAAGGAGGTTTCCAGAGGTCCACACCTAATCTCTCTATCCAGCATTGGAATAATAGGTAGAGCTCCCTATTCCAACCCACCACAAACATAGCCTTTCCCAGGAATGCCCCCAGATGGTGCTTGAAAATGGCTAGGGTTTGCAAAACCATCCAATACCAGACGTACAGTCACAGTTTTGGTAAAGGTGAGGTCGATCCACAACCAGGGAGAATCCCTTGAAGCCAGATTTGAACCCTAATTATCACTGTTTTCTGGCTGAGGAGCACTATTCGGATCCTTGCGTGGATCAATAGCTACAGGCTTCACAGGCTTGCATGCAACGAGGGCAAGGTCATGCGTAGAGACCATTGTGAGGTTTTGTTAAGGGCATAGAGTGGGGGATCTGTTACTCAAGATGGAAAGGTATTATGAAGATAAGAATCTTCTTCCCACATTTTTAGAACAGGATGGTGTCTTCGTTAGCGCAATAGTCCTAACATTGTATAGTAGAGAGAGTCTTCTTCTATCATTTATGGACTCTTACGAACGAGTTGTAAACGAACCCCTTAGTTCTGTATTTTCACATATGATAATTGAATGGTCCCAAACATGAAACATGGTGGAAGTTTAAAAAAACAATGCTCTAGAAGGTGATATTTCTTACTCTGTGTCATCCATATCTCATACTTTTCCAATTCGAGGGATGGTATCTACAAATGCAGGATCAATGAATAACATTAGTGATGCTCATAGACGGTGGAAGAGGGTCGGATATATTTCTTCTTATAACCTAGTCTAACTTTTTCATGGGGTTTAACTGAACATTGAATCGATGAAAATTTCATGAATCATCAACTTGAACTCATAATTCCTCTACATCCAAACATAAACTCTTCAGATCTCAAAATATGCCCAGAACAATTGATTTCCCATAATACGTATAGGAAAATGAAATATATTTATAGAGACAATCAATAACCACCATGGTGTGTAAAACTTGGTGCAAGGTTAGATGGTCGATTGGTGAGACTGAAAAAGTGATAGATACCAACATAGATGAGGTGGACTAAAAGGAACAATTAGTCCCTGACATTTGAGCTTAGTACAAAGGGATCTTTTTCAAGTGTAGGCTATTCTATTTGAGTGTGGGAAGAGTATTAAGTGTGAGAAGGTCGATACTCCCCAAGCGTAGATAACTTATCCATTACATTGAACAAACCAAAATATTCCAAATCGAACCCAAATTCCAGATCTCAATAATAACCAAACTTTTAATGTATTTGGTTCAATATTTTACAACAATCATTTACCCATTTTGTATTCAATCCTTCCCTCATGGTATTTTCCAGTTTTTCCATCAAAATCCAAAGAATCGAAAACAAATATCAAACATAAATCCATAAAATCCAAACATATGCAGGTGTTCTTCACTCCCTTTTTCAAAAAAGCGTTTTCTATTTCCAAATTTTACAAATAATAACCAAAACATTTCCTCTAATAAAATAACTAGATTCCAAACAAAATCCCCCAAAATCTAATGCATTTTATTTCTAGTTTCCACCCAGATTCATCAAACCAAAACATTTTCATACATTTCATAATAACAACAATAAGGAATGAGAGAATGAAATCCATGCTTTCATTTTAGCTTGCTTCCAATCTTCTTGCAATCTACCAAGTTGAATGCCTGCTAAAACAAATTCAAAATTCCAATAGCACGTTTAAATAACTAAAGGGCCATGTTTGATGGAGTTTAACAATCAATAAATTCGCCATGCAAAGTCCAGAAACAATATCTGCAAAAATCTCCATACCCTAGTTTCATGTTGAATCCCAAAAAATTCAAAATACCAAATACCCAAAAATGCAAATGGAAAGTGGAGTGATGCATCCTTAGCTTCTTGGAGAAGATGGGAATGCATTCTCAAGGGACCTTACAACATGAAAGCTTCCTTCTTAATTGTCAATGAGAAATTTTGATAAGCTCATCCAGACAACTTAAATTTTAAACCTGGGGCTATGGTGGGCAGTTTTTTGCCACGATACTTTAGTTCAAGAGCAACAGGCCTTAGGGGTAGCTAAGATGGACACCTTGGGTTAAACAATGATTAAGGAATCGGTTAGGTCATATGACCCATTTAAAATTTTAACCATAGAACAAAAGTTCATTCCTCCATGGACATATAATATTTAATAATGGGATATTAACAAGATAACACAGTTTGTTTATACCAAAAACATGAGTTCCCTTCTTTTATTATCACTATCTTCATACGAAATTCTATCTCTATTCCCTTCCTCAGGGATCTTCTCTTTAGCCTATCCTCCCTCCATACTCTCATTAACTGACATATTATGTGATTTCTCTTCTTCTTTCCCCCATCTAAACACTAAACCTAACTAACTTGCTTTGCATTATAACTCCTAAAACATAAGTGCAAAGCATTTTCTTCCCCATCCATTATGCACATTTACCTCCTTAAGAGTATTTTAAAACATGACTAACACCTTGATAGTCAAAGCCTGACTAACATATAGAATTCCTAAACAAGTCAGGTTTCATAAATGATTTACATGCCTTATAGGATTCTTTTACAATTTCAAATTTTGATGCATTATGAATTTGGAGGGAAAGTTCTCTTTTTGCCGTATATGAAGGAAATTTCTATCTCTTAAGGACACCATTGATCTCATGCAAGTCTAAAATACCTAATGATGTTTGAAAACCCAAAATATGTGCTTTGGAGTTGCGATTCCCTTGCAAGTCAGTTTCATGCATTCAATGATAATAATTTGTAAGCAAAGTGCAACTTGGGAAAACCTGGAAGATATGAACCATTAAAAAAAAAGATTTGTAACCATATTTATTGCATCAAAATTGCTATAATGAAATAAAAATTTGATTTTATTTTTATAATGTTTAAGTCTGACAAGGAATGAAAGAATTTGATCACTTTTTCCTTTTTAGATAAACAGCCATGGGAGCTGGTAAAAAATAATAAACACTTTAAATTTTGGATATATCTGTTTTAAACATATGCCTTAAGAATTGAACTCCAATTGATTATCCCCCACATGTAATGATCATGTTGAGATTCAACTTGAGACGATGATTCATTACCCTAGGAAAGAAAAAATTAAGTAACACCATGGACATATAATGTTATTGAGGAAGTACATTACAAGCGTTGCATGTGATCTTCTTGAAGGAGATGTTTTAATTTTGATTGTTGAATTCATGCTTGTTATAGGTAAAATCATCATGTTAATTGGATTCTGTAGTGAGGAATGATATGGAACTTGCAAGAAGAGACAAAATGACTTGAGATATTGAAAGAAGAAATGCTCCAAAGCATGGATGACAAGCTGCCTCTGGATTTGATGAAGATAAGAAACAATTCTAGGTTTATTTAGAATGAAAATAGATCCATGGACTGACCTATGGTATGATGCACATTCATTAAGAGATGACATTGCGGATTGAACCTTTGCATACCATCTTACAAATTACGAACGTCTGCGACACTAGCATGAACACATTAAGAAGGTCTGAGTATGAATGTGCTTGGGTCTTTGATATTGCCATATTATGAGGACATTATTCCTATGATCTGAAAGGTGAATAGTCCATTTAAGACTGATGAAGGGGATCATAATTCCCTCAACTAAAGGAATATTCCTAACGGTTTGAAACACTGCAATGCCTAAGAAAATGCTACTTCCTAGCTACTTGATACCATAGCTTGCACAATTTAACCTGATAATCCATAACCTTGGAGAGATTATTCTATTTTCATATGAATTGATCCTAAAAATCTAAACCATGTGAAAAGAATAAAGGACAGATTACTAAAATTGTAATTTATTAGGCTACTTATGATATATACCCATGCGAAGTAAAACACACATGGACCAGTGAATGTTCCATTGTAACCTAAGGTGGGAATGAGACCTATGGATGAATGTTTGTAAAACCTAAGGTGATTTATTGTTAGACAAAATACTTTTCACCTTTTGAAAGTCATGGTCTATTCCTAAACTGAAGGTTAAAATTAGTGAGAACCTTAAATGGATCAGTCACCATGACCATTAAGGTGAACTTTCCGGAAACTTTCTATTTTTAGTAATTCTTCAAGTGAATTTTATTTTGGAAATTTAATGCATGGAGGTCTTTCAGCTTTTGAGCACTCTTAACTTTAGTGGAATGAATTGAGTGTCAGGAATTTCACTAAACCTATGGACCATTAGTTATTTTATTGGAATTATGGCATTAATAAAAATAGACTTGGGACATGGCCTCAAGGAGAGATAAGTGGGAGATTTGGGATTAATGGCATATCTCCATCTCAATTCTACTGTGTCATCAAGATGTTTTGGAAACAATGGAGGTGGATTTGTGGAGGTTTTTCTCGTTTGGATCTTTCCAAATTTTTTCTCTACGAAACTTAGGTCTGAGTGTTATTTTTTTGAAACTAGCATTATACTTGAAACTTCGTGGCTATTAACTTGAATTTCTCTAGTCTATTTTTGAGCAAGGGAATTCTATATGAAAGCTGGATTGGAAGGATCTCATGTTGTTTTTAGGATGTTTGAATTCATCCTAAGAAAGGGCTATCAAGGATCTCATGCTGGTGATAGGATATCATAGGAGTGGAAATTTTTCATGGTTGAAAGTTTAGTAATATCCTTCGAAAAGTTGGAGAGGGACTCAATAGGCATTCATGGCTCTACACTCATTAAGGTATTCATGTAGGGAAGCTTCAGTTCTAAGTGAATCATTAAAATAGAGCTAGGGTTCATAAGATATGATTGAAAGTTGTTCTTGATTTGTCTGGTTGAGTTAAGACATTTCATGGGTTTTTAGGAAACTTTGCATGGTTTTTGTGATGTAAGAAATGGAGGGAAGTAATGATAGATTCTTGGGAAACTTTAGTGTGCTAGTTTAATGGTGACATGCAGTGCAAAACTTGTATACTCACCCCTTTATATTTCAAGTCTGAAACTAGTAACCGGGGCTGGTGTTGACTAACTTGTGCACTCTTAACTAACCGGGTTAAGAGATGAGATGTTTCTTAATAAATATTATTTGGGAGCGTCTTTGTTTTGTTTACTTGCATTGAGGCATTCGTGTCTTGTTCTTGAACTTCATATTCAAGCATTCATTGTGTTTGCTTTGAAATTGTATAGGATGAATTCATGCATAGCTATTCTGAACTTGTATTGTTAGCATTTATGTTTTTTTCTAAGCTAGTGTGCATCATGGGGGATTCGTGTTTTTTTATGATCTCATGGTTTTTTTTTTGCACCAAGTTCAAAGGTTTGTAATCTAGCCAGTATCTCAAAGTTTGCCATGTAGTTCTGGGTTTTTCAAAGCTTCAGTTCGATGTTTTGAGAGTGTGAGGTATTAACACTTTTAGTGCACAACATTGTCTACTTAAGTGAGGAAATGAATCATCCTGTGTTTGATTCTGTACTTTTTTTTGAGTTAAGTTATTTTTACTCGTATTCAGGATTGTAAATGCTTGAACTCATTTATGAGACTGTCTTAGGTTGATAAGGGCTTTCTAGAACATTAAGGGGGTCGGCTTTGAAATTGTGAGTTGTTAATCTCTTTTGCCACCATATTAGTCACTTAAGTGAGCAAAAACTTGAAGCCATGTCCTCATTGTAGTGCCCACTTCCCTTTGACACCTGCTGATACTTATTCTGATACAGTTGATCACATTATGGACATTATTATGTTTTGATTTAGTATGTTGTTAGACATTTGATCATGGATTATTGTTGATCTTGATTTGGTTATGATGCATGATGATTATTAGAGACACTCATATGTGGATGATGATATACTATTTGACATGGATGTTTTATGGATGTTGTTCAGACATGTGATTTTGGATATTATGAGTATAGAAAATGGATATTATGATGATGATATAGTTGTTGATTATGAATTGATGTATTGTTAAACTTTGATGTTGTTGTGATTCATTTATTAGATGGTTTTGTGATTTTATTTATATCATGTTGGATGTTCTGATATGGCCACGAGGCCGAAGGAGGTATTTGTATTTTGCAGGTTAAAAATATCACAACAAAACATCGGGGGATCAGAGACCAACCACAATGGAATTCTAGGTGAATTCGACAAGGTCACCATGGCAACTTGTTTTGTGTGTGTGTGTGTGTTGTTTTGTTAGGGATTCCCATGGGGGGATTTCCTTTATATGTGACCATGGGTTTGTGTATTTTATTAATGTGGTTAAATTTTATTTATTGTTGTATGTATTTTATTAGTAATGTGTTCCTTTCTTTTAATTAATTAAAATGTGGTAGATTAATGTGAGAAATCATATGGTTAAAATTTAAATAAATTAAATTGGGATATGGGAAAGTAATAATGGAAGTTGTTGACTGTTTGTATTAAATATGTAAGGGATGTGTAAGTTGTGTAAGAGTTGTGTAAGTCAGTTTTGGAGTATGAAATACTCCACCTCCATGAAAAATTCGAATTTGTCCTTGGGGGCTATTTTTGGAGGCTTGTGGGACAAGTAAAACTTGTCCCATGCCTCTAAATTTAATTTACCAACCATACTTATGGTTGGAGAAGTGATTTGTGACTTTTATAATGAATTTTATTAATCATGTTGCTTGTTGGGATTGCACTGTCTTACATTTTATTTAATTTTTGTTGTCCCTTGAGGTGTGGGCTTTTTGGAGTGTGCAAGTAACATGTCATATTTTCACCAACCTCTTTATTGTGCTTGGGAGAATGGATTTTGTCTTTTGTGTTTGAATTTGAGGATGTGTGATGTGGCATCGTACATGGATCCACAACATCCTTTCTTCTTCCCTCTTCTATATAATTCAAACTCTTTCTTGTTTTGGGTTGTTGAATCATTTTTACAACTTCCTTGGGGGCGCATTTTTCTTGTGTTGGAGCTCTTGTTTTGGAGGAAGTTTGGAGAAAGCTTTGCATGCTTGGGAGATTGTTGTTTTGGACTGTGTTTTTTGGCATTTGAAGCTTGTTGTTGGAAACAAAAGTAACCATGGAGAGGTAGGAATTTAACTCTCTTTTATGCTGTTATTTTTCTTGTTGTGTTGTGTTGTGTTGTGTGAATGGTGCATGTTTTGTTTTATTTGTTGGCTGGTTGGGTAGACTGCCATAGGGATGGTGTAGGAGAAGGCTATGGGGAATCCATGTGGGGGGGCATAAGGGAATGCCATTGGCATCAGAATTTTGTGGAGGGAGTTTGGGTTTGGGATCCACCATGGAAAAAAAATAGCTTGTATTTCTTACTTTGTGGGGGGCATAAGGAAATCTGTGGGGGGCATAAGGAGGGATTTGTGGGGGGCATAAGGATATGTGTGGTGATGAATTTTTTGGTGGTTTGTTACTGGTGGATGCCCAATTCCCAATTGGGAGGCATAAGTAGCTTCCCCCATAGACCTTGCTCCTTTGGCTTGCATGATCAAGCCTGAGTTTTGATTTTGAATGTTTTCAATTGTAGTTGTGAACTGTTGTTTTGTGTTGAACTTGTGTTTATATTGAAATGTGCATGTTTGAAAGAATGTTGTGTGTTGTGGAAGCCAGTTGTTGCCATGGGTTGAATTGCACCTCTTATTGTATTTTGGTTGGGGCTCGGGGGCCAATGATGAAGGAAGGATTCTCCTTTCATTGGATGTCTTGGTTGGGTGGAGAGCGTTGCCTTTCCCCCTCTTTTGTTGTGATCAAATTGAATAGAAAGAGAAAATGTGCATGTTGCTGTCCTGGAGCAAAGGAAAAATGCAGTTTGACAGTCCCTTTGAAAACATATTTATTTGTAATCCTTTCCCACTTGTTGTGGATGAAATTGTAATGTATACTTTTGGAGAAATGATGTTGTAATTGATTATGAAGTTATATATTTGAATTGTAAAAGACATTTACATTTTGTTCTGTTATTGGAAAGAAAGAAATAGAAATGTGTTATTTGCATTACAAAACATGGAAAGATGTAAAGATGTATATTCTAATTGAAATTAATAAAGAATTGCAAGTTCATCTCTCATTGCATTGTTGTGTTGAATTGGAATATCAAATTGTGATTGGAATCTCTGTTTAGTTGCAAAGGAAAGAAAATATGTATGAAGGAATTATATTGCTTGTTTCTTTTGGAAATATATGAAATTGGAAATCAGAATTTACCATTTAGCTTTGAAATGAATTTGTTTACAAATACAACTAAATGTATTAGACCAGATTAGAAATAAGATATTACACTTAAATGATAAATTGGATATACAAAATTTTCCTTGAAATGAATCTCTGCTAAAATTTTAAAACTGGTAAATTTAATAAAATGTACAGTTCGGACCTGCACTTAATAATCAACTTGGAATTGATATAATTTAGCATGCTAAGATATTAAGGAACTCAAATTGACAAAGAACACTTAAGAAAACAATTTAAACATTGCAAAATCGAATCCAATCCCTCTCCAGTCGTTTTTCTGTCAATTGTTGGAAAAATGCAAATTGAAATCAATTGAAAGTAAATTTACTTCCTAAAACACTTTAAACCCTCCCTAGATCAATTCTCCATGTCTGTTTGGCATGTTGAGTGAAGGAGGAGATCGAATTTAATCAAATTTGAAAGTTGGAAATTACCAGTTGGCTTTTTAAAAGGCTGCAGATCCTTTTTGAAAAATTTACCCTTAAACTTTACAAAAAAGTAAAATTTATGATTTCCTATACAAAGAGGGCATCGAGAGATTTCCAGAAAGTCCTCGTTTTCCCAAAACTGAGCTTTCTAGCTCAAGTTATGACCCTTTGAAGTTTTTCATGCCTTGGCGGGAAAATTTGGGAAAATTTTCCCTATGGCGGCCCGCGGCCCGAAAATTTCCCGTCGAAAATCCTTAGAAAATTTTTGAAAAATTTGCTTGGGAAAATTTTGAATTTTCCTCCACTAGCCCGCAGCCAATCAGAGGCTGCCACGTGTCCTCATGGGGAAGCGGTGGAGGCATGACATTTTCCTTGCCCTTAGACTTTTTTAAAAAATTTGGAAAATTTTTTAATTTCTCCCCGCCGGCCCGCAGCCAATCACAGGCTGCCACGTGGCAGCTTTGGGTGCTAGCAGGAGGGGGAGGAACCTTTGCATGAACTTTACCTTTTGAAAAAAATTTGGAAAATTTTTGATAAAATTTCCCCGTGGCCCCGCACACCCTGCCCTCCTTGGGAAAACTCCTTCCACGGGCGCGCGGACCCACGCATGCATTTACCCCTTTCACCCCTTATCTCCCCCTTTGGTGAAATTCACCAAAATCTCCCCCACCACTCTGCCTCTCCCTCTCCTTCATCCCCACATGGCCTTTGTGAGTGCCATGTGTCCCTAGCATGGACCCACGGGTGCATGTGGACCCCATTGTTTGACTTTTTCTTCCCTCTTGGGCAAATGCCCCAAATCTTCCGCCGCTCCGCCCTTCCCTTTTTTTCCCTGGCATTGATGACTCTGAGGCCACCACGTGTCCTTGGAGGACCCGCAAATTCATGGGCACAAACGGGAAATTTCTCCCATGCAAGGAAAAATTCCAAATGCCACCCCGCACGACCCGCCAACCCCAAATTTTGCTTTCACCCCTGCTTGACACGTGTCCCCTTGGGGAAAATTTGACCCCTAAAGTCCGCTTGCTCATATCTTGAGTTTCTGAAGGAGTTAGGAGGACTTCTTTATATCACCGGAAAGGTGAGAAAATTTCCTATCCAATGGGAATGATTTAGGGAAATTTTGGAAGCATTAAGTATGAGAAAAATCAAGTTGAAACTCTGAGCCTGTTAGAGAGTGGGTATGGGGGTAAATTTCTCCCTGAACCTAACTGAAACTTCTAACCCTAAAATGTGAACCATGTGACCTTGATAATTGTTAATGAAGGAAAAATATGTTCTAGTAATTTAGATTTGTTCCAGAACCTAATAGTGTCAACTGTTGTCTTGCAACTTGGTTGTGGACACTTCTAATAAAAAAAAATTATTCCATAATTTTCTAACTAACCCTAGGTTGTTTCTTGGGTCTCAAGTGGGTTGTTTTAATGGGCATCACACTTGGTATCAGAGCAGTGGTTCAAAATCTTGGACCATTGGGCACACTAGAAAACTTGAGACATGAAACTTAAACCTAGCACACTTTTAAACCTAGAAAACAACTTAGCTAGAATTTGTATATTTTAGTAAACATGGAAGTTGTGTAAAACTTAGCAAAATAAACTAACTCTCACTTTGGTCTGTACAAGAGGCTCAGACGGAGTGAGAGGAACCTTCACAGAGACTCAGAACTCACCACCACCACCACCACCAGATCAGGGTGTAGCAGCTATCCTACCTCAGATTCTACAGACCCTTCAGGATGTTAATGTCACTCTACGTGGAGGATTAGGAGGAGGACATGCAGCTAGTCATGACAGAGCCCCTTCTATTGAGGGTCAGGTATCTCCTCGACCCAGCAAGGAGCATAGAGGAGAGAACTCCCATGTGGAGTTCAGCCAGAGTAGAGTCACCACCTAGGAGACAGGGTGACAGAGTTCCAGAGCATAGAGAGAGGTCTCAGAGCCCTAGGCTTAGGGATGAGCATGCAGAGAGACCTAGAGGCCGCCAGACCACAGCAGCAGATCACATCAGGGAGATCCTGAAGCTTCAGCCATCACATTACTCAGGTGACATGGGTGGATTTCAGGTAGAGGCCTGCTTGTGAGCTTGAGCGGTTTCTTCAAGCTTTTTCCTTGTTCTAGCAACATGAAAGCTCGTGTTGCGATCCATCTACTGAGGGATGGAGCAGGAGTATGGTGGAGGAAAGAGGAGTAGAAGCTCCATGTAGATTCAGAGACAGTGACCTGGGAGCTATTTGAGGAGAGATTCAGGAGAAGGTATTTGTCATGGAGGTTCATACAGCAGAGGATCAACGAGTTCCATGACCTCTGATAGACGTCTCTTTCAGTAGCAGAGTATGAGAGTAGATTTCTGGATCTACTCCAGTATGTAGAGTATATGCAGGATGAGCAGGTGTGGATTCACAGGTTCATCCAGGGCCTGAATTTAGATATTGGAGGTGCTGTGTAGATCCACTGCCCACAGACATTAGCTGAGGCCATCGAGAAGGCCTATATTACAGAGGATACTCAAGGAAAGACCCAGTAGGCTAGAGACCAAGTCTGGAGCCACATACAGCAGATGCAGGATGGTAGATCGAGGGGGTCAGTACCCCTTCCTCGTGGTGGCCAGGGTACAACACAGTCATCCTTTAGGCCACAACAGTAGCAGTAGCAGTCCCACCCACCTCATAGACCTCCACAGAGAGCTGATGCACAGAGAGGTCAGAGTATGGGGCCTCCTCCTAGGGGTCCCATCAGGACACAGGGTGGACCTAGAGCTCAGTCAGTGGGAGCTCACCAGCAGAGACCTCAGCAGACCATAGCTGGATCATCAGGGTCCACACCACAGGCTTCTAGGGCACCTACTGGAGGTGCTACTCATTGGGGAGGATCAGGAGGATGTTTTGGTTGTGGAGTTACTGGACACTTTTGGAGAGATTTCCCACAGAACCCTAACAACAAGGGTAAGGCACAGATTTCAGAGCCTACTGTTGGTGACATGGGACATAGCCACATGATTTATGCAGTGGTTGAGAACCACCAGGCAGAGCATCAGAGCACAGTCATTGAGACCACATGTAGCATTGGTGGTATTCCTACCTCTGTATTATTTGATTCTGGTTCTTCTGATTCTTTCATTGCACCATCTTTAGTAGAGCGATGCAGGCTAGTGGCAGTTAGGCAGGGTCTTAGTTGGGATGTCGAGATGGCTTCTGGAGCCAAGATCTCTGTAGACTCCTTAGTTAAGGAGTGTGTAGTGGATTTGGGACCTTTCACCACTACCTCAGATCTTCGTATCCTTCCTTTGGGCTCGTATGGAGTCATTTTGGGTATGGATTGGTTATCTGCACACAGGGCCAGGATGGATTGTTATCACAAGACTATATCTTGTGCAGATGATTTGGGAGTTGAGTCAGTGATTTCAGGGGTCAGGAGACCCATTTCTATTCACACCATCTCCGCTATGCAGCTTAAGCGGTGTGTGCGACGGGGTTGTCAGATGTATGTTGTTACAGTTAGTGACAGATCAGAGGATGGGTCTAGTGGACCATCGCTAGATGATCATCCCATTTTGAGAGAGTTTTCAGATGTCTTTCTAGGGAGCTACCAGGGTTACCACCCCCACGTGAGATTGATTTTCATATAGATCTAGTTCCTAGAGTAGAGCCTATCTCACGAGCACCTTATCAGATGACCACCCCAGAGCTCTGTGAGCTCAAGTTGTAGCTTGAGGGCCTTTTGGAGAAAGGCCTTATCCATCCTAGTGTATCCCCTTGGGGTGCACCGGTGATCTTTGTGAAGAAGAAGGATGGATCCTTGCGGTTGTGTATTGATTACCACCAGTTGAACAAGGTAACGATCAAGAATCGTTATCCTCTTCCTCGTATTGATGACTTGTTTGATCAGATGAAGGGAGCCACAGTTTTCTCTAAGATTGATCTCAAGTCAGGGTACCATTAGCTGAGGATTTCAGAGGTAGACATTCATAAGACCACCTTCCGTATGAGATATGGGCACTATGAGTTCACAGTGGTGCCTTTTGGTTTGACTAATGCCCCTGCAGTGTTCATGAGTTTGATGAATGGGGTATTCAGGACCTTCTTAGATCACTTCATGCTCATCTTCCTAGATGACATTTTGATATACTCATGTACGCATGAGGAGCATGAGGGGCACCTTCGCCAGGTTCTTCAGTGTCTTCATAGAGCAGCAACTTTACGGGAACTTGGAGAAGTGTGCATTTCTTTCAGACAGAGGTGCAGTATTTGGGTCATATCATTTCTGGGGAAGGTATCATAGTAGTCAATCCTTCCAAGATTAGAGCCATTATGGATTGGCTAGTAGCCACTACAGTGACCGAGGTGTGCAGCTTCATGGGATTAGCAGGTTACTACCAGAGATTTTTTCAGGACTTCTCTCAGATTGCGCACCCTATCACTTCCCTTCAGAGGAAAGGGAAGAAGTTTTTTTGGTCAGACAGATGTGAGTAGGCCTTCAGGACACTGAAGGAATGCCTCACCACAACACCTATTCTTGTAGTGTCGAATCCACAGGGTGAGTTCTTTGTTTGCACAGATGCTTCGTTGGCAGGCCTTGGAGGTGTGTTGATGCAGGAGGGCAGAGTAGTGGCTTTTGAGTCTCGCAAACTCAAAGATCATGAGCTTAATTATCCAACCCATGATCTTGAGCTTGCAGCAATTGTGCATGCTTTGGTTAGATGGAGGAACTTTCTTCTTGGTAGGAGATTCACACTCAGGACAAATCATTTGAGTCTTCACCACCTCTTCACGCAGCCCAATCTCAACGCTCGTCAATGGCATTGGATGGAGTTGCTTTGTGAGTATGACATGGAGATAGAGCATGTGAAGGGGAAGGAGAATGTGGTAGCAGATGCTCTCAATAGATGGAGATATGTGGCTATGGCCACTTCAGTGAGCATAGATTTGCGGAGCAGGATTCTTCAACAACTTCCTCTTGACAGCTTCTACATTGTAGTTCGAGTAGAGATTGAGTCACAGAGACCCCTTGAGGGGAATTTTGATGGTTTTTCCTTAGAGGAAGATGGTCTTCTCAGGCACAGAGGCCGGATATATGTTCCCAGAGATGGAGGCTTGAGGCAGGACATCTTGGTAGAGGCACATCATGCACCCTATTCAGCCCATCCCGGGGTGAAGAAGATGCACGCCACCTTGAGACAGTTGTATCATTGGAGAGGACTTCATCGAGACGTGGCCCAGTTTGTGTCATGATGTTTAGAGTGCCAGAGAGTTAAGGCCAAGCATCAGCATCCAGCAGGCCTTCTTTATCCTCATGCTATACTAGAATGGAAGTGGGACACCATTTCCATGGATTTCATTGTTGGGCTACCGATGTCGAGATATCACCACGACGCCATCATGGTCACGGTTGATAAATTGACGAAAGTGGCTCACTTTTCTCTAGTGAAGACCACTTATATAGCTAGAGTAGTGGCACGAGTATATTTGGATGAGATTTTCAGGTTGCACAGGATTCCGTAGAAGATCATTTGTGACCGCGATCCTTTGTACACTTCACATTTCTAGACTACCATGCAGTATGTCCTCGGGATGAGAATCAACTTCAGCACAACATATCACCCTGAGACAGATGGACAGACTGAGCGGGTGAATCAGATTTTAGAGGATATGCTCAGGATGTATGTGATGGATCAGCAGTCTAAATGGGAGGATTACCTGTACTTAGTGGAGTTTTCCTACAATAATAGTTTCCAGAGTTCTATAGGCATGGCTCCTTTTCAGGAGTTGTATGGTAGAGAGTGCAGGACACCTCTTAGTTGGGACAAGTTAGAGGACAGAGTATCTCTTAGACCATCTCTTTTACAGGACATGGAGCAGTAGGTGGTGTTGATCAGGCAGAGATTGTATGAGGCACAAGACAAGACAGAAGAAGTATGTAGATCAGCATAGGATTGATCATAGTTTTGATGTGGGCATGAAGGTTTTCCTTCGTGTCAGGCCACACAAGAGCCCTATCCATTATGGAAAAGGTTCTAAGTTAGCTCCTAGATTCATTGGTCCTTTTGAGATCTTGGAGTGTATCGGCCCTTTGGCCTACCTTCTAGCATTTCCACCCATCTTGTCTCACATACATGATGTTTTTCATGTTTCAGTTCTCAGGAGATATATTGCAGATCCTTCTCATGTGTTAGATTGGACATCATTGTAGGTGTAGGATCAGGGAAGGTGATGGTGGAGCCCATTCACATCTTAGATTGTAGGACCCTGGGCCTTCCAAGGCAAAGAGGTTGATCAGGTTTGGGTGCAGTGGGACAGATATGATGAGACTGCAGCTACATGGGAGGATGCTACTTCATTACGAGTTTAGTTTCCACATTTGTTCCAGTGAATTCTAGGAGGAAGTCGAGTCTAAGGGGAGGGGGATGTAGTGCCCACTTCCCTTTGACACCTTTTGATACTTATTTTGATACTGTTGATTACATTATGGACATTATTATGATTTGATTTAGTATGGTGTTAGACATTTGATCATGGATTATTGTTGATCTTGATTTGGTTATGATGCATGATGATTATTAGAGACACTCATATGTGGATGATGATATACTATTTGACATGGATGTTTTATGGATGTTGTTTGTGATATTTGATTTTGAGAGATCTATTTTATGATGATGATATAGTTGTTGATTAATGAATGTGTATGATGTAGTTGTTAAACTGCCTCGATGTTGTTGTGATTCATTTATATAGATGGTTTTGTGATTTCATTTATATCATATTGGATGTTCTTATATGGCCACAAGGCCGAATGAGGTATTTTATTTTGTAGGTTAAAAATATCACAACAAAACATCGGGGGATCGGAGACCAACCACAATGGAATTCTAGGTGAATTCAACAAGGTCACCATGGCAACATGTCTTTTGTGTGTGTGTGTTATTTTGTTAGGGATTCCCATGGGGGGATTTCCTTTATATGTGACCATGGGTATTGTGTATCTTATTAATGTGGTTAATTTTGCATTTATTGTTGTATGTATTTTTATTAGTGATGTGTTCCTTTCTTTTAATTAATTAAATTGTGATAGATTAATGTGAGGAATCATATGTTAAAATTTAATAAATTAAATTGGGATATGGGAAAGTAATTATAAGAAGTTGTTGGTTGTTTGTATTAAATATGTAAGGGATGTGTAAGTTGTGTAAGAGTTTGTGTAAGTCAGTTTTGGAGTATGAAATACTCCACCTCCATGAAAATTCGAATTTGTCCTTGGGGGATATTTTTGGAGGCTTGTGGGACAAGTAAAACTTGTCCCATGCCTCTAAATTTAATTTACCAACCATACTTATGGTTGGAGAAGTGATTTGTGACTTTTATAATTGAATTTTATTAAGTCATGTTGCTTGTTTTTATTGCACTTTCTTACATCTTATTTAATTTTGTTGTCCCTTGAGGTGTGGGCTTTTTGGAGTGTGCAAGTAACTTGTCATATTTTCACCCACCTCTTTATTGTGCTTGGGAGAATGAATTTTGACTTTTGTGTTTGAATTTGAGGATGTGTGATGTGGCATCCTACATGGATCCACATCATCCTCTCTTCTTCCCTCTTCTATATAATTCAAACTCTCTTCTTGTTTTTGGGGTTGTTGAATCATTTTGTATGCTTCATTGGGGGCACATTTTTCTTGTGTTGGAGCTCTTGTTTTGGAGGAAGTTTGGAGAAAGCCTTGCATGATTGGGAGATTGTTGTTTTGGACTAGTGTTTTTGGCATTTGAAGCTTGTTGTTAGGAAACAAAAGTTACCATGGAGAGGTAGGAATTTAACTCTCTTTTCATACTGTTATTTTCTTGTTGTGTTGTATGAATGGAGAATGTCTTGTTTTATTTATTGGCTGGTTGGGTAGACTACCAAAGGAATGGTGTAGGAGAAGGCTATGGGGAATCCATGTGGGGGGGCATAAGGGAATGCCATTGGCATTAGAATTTTGTGGAGGGAGTTTGGGTTTGGGATCCACCATGGAAAATAAATAGCTTGCATTTCTTACTTTGTGGGGGGCATAAGGAGGGATTTGTGGGGGGCATAAGGATATGTATGGTGAAATTTATTTGTGCGTTTGTTATTAGGGTGGTGGATGTTAATTCCCACATTGGGAGGCATAAGTAGCTTCCCCCATAGGCCTTGCTCCTTTGGCTTGCATGATCAAGCCTAAGTTTTGATTTGAATGTTTTCAATTGTAATTGTAAACTATTGTTTTTGTTGAACTATGTTTTATATTAAAATATGCATGTTTGATAGAATGTTGTGTGTTGTGGAAGCCAGTTGTTGCCATGAGTTGAATTGCATTTATTATTGTATTTTGGTTGGGGCTTGGGGCCAATGATTAAAGAAGGGCTTCTCCTTTCATTGGATGTCCATGGTTGGGTGGAGAGCGTTGTCTTTCCCCCTTTTTTGTTGTGATCAACTTGGAGAAAGAGAAAATGTGCATGTTGCTTCCTGAGCAAAGGAAAAAAATGCAGTTTGAAAGTCCTTTGAGAAACATATTTATTTGTAATCCTTTCCCACTTGTTGTGGATGAAATTGTAATGTATATTGGTAAAGAAATGATGTTGAAGATTGATTATGAAGTTATATATTTGAATTGTGGAAGACATTTAATTTTGTTCAGTTATTGGAAAGAAAGAATTAGAATGGATAGTCAAACTTTGAAAGATGTATATTCTATTGAAATCAATAAAGAATTGCAAGTTCATCTCTCATTGCATTGTTGGGTTGAGTTGGAATATCAAATTGTGTTGGAATCTCTGTATTTAGTTGTAAAGGAAAGAAAATATTGTTATGAAGGCATAAGTTATTGCTTGTTTCTTTTGGAAATATCATGAATATTATGACAAATCAGAATTTACCATCTAGCTTCTGAAATGAATCGACATCGGTGAACTAAATGTATTAGAATAGATTAGAAACAAGATATTACACTTAAATGATTTTGTTGGAAATGCATAATTTTCCTTGAAGTGAATCTCTTGTGCAAATTTTAAAACTGGGTAAATTTAAATAAAACGCACAGTTTGGACCTTGTCATTTGACAATCAACTTAAAATTGATATAATTTAGCATGCTAAATATTAAGGAAATCAAATTGACAAAGAACACTTAAGAAGACTAAGTTAAATTAATTTGCTCAAATTGAATTCAATCCCTTTGACAGTCGTTTTTTTTCAATTGTTGGAAAAATGCAACGTGAAATTGAATGAGCCAATTTACTGGATCCCTATTGCACTTTAAACCCTCCCTAGATCAATTCTCCATATCTTTTGGCTCTGTCCTGGAACCGTGGAGGAGTGGGTCAATTTCCCGTTTGAAAGTTAGAAATTACCAGTTGGCTTTTTTTTTCGTGACAGATCTCTTTTCAATAAACATGTGTAATGCCCCGTTCATCGTTGCTCCTTTGCTTCTGCGACGATCGTGCTTCTTAGAGTTTTGAACTTTCCGATCACCCTGTTAAGGTAGATTGTGTTTCACAGCCTTGTAGGCAGCTGGATTAACGTTGTTGTTGGGACATGTCCTGTTAAAAGGAATACCCATAATAATAATTATTTAAAAATAAAATAAAGTTGTCCACCTTGACTACTGACCATGGTGACTATAATTGATAATTATTTTGCAAGCTGTAAAATGATAATAATGATAATAATAATAATGACATTATGGTTGTATTATCGATCAACGATTGTATTTTATTATTATTTTCTTTATGTCGATTGTTATCGACATCATCCTTTGTTATCTTTAAACTATCCTTTTGATTTGTTTGTCGCTCCCGCTGATCGAGCCTCGTTGCGCAAATGAGGAAGAGTATGATTTGTGGTGGCGCCACAGTTTGGGGGTGGCTGTTCAACTAATATTTTATTTAAGTACTTGGAACCCCGTTCTCCTCTTGGGTTCGACCGATCCCTCAATCTTAGAATTGTTTTAAATTACTAATTTTAAATATGGATTTTTATGTCCCCAACCTACCTTGTCTCTCCCTTTTGATCTCCTTGTGTACCACAATTTGGCGTGGGGAAGGGAATGTTAATGTCTTTTGATTATTTGTTTCCTTGGTTGGCTGGAGGTGGGTGGCTTTAATAGCCACCTGCCATTGCATTAAAAACCCCTGCATCCTTAGTTGAATTGGCGTGTTCATAAAAATTTTGTTGTAGGTGGCCGCACTTCCCTAAATGAAACATTATGGAATTTTTTGACTTGCTAATCAACTTGTCAATTGCTTGTTTGAATGCCTTCTATATCTGTTTTACTGAATATCCGCAAGTGGAGAGATTGTTTAGATTTTGGTGGAAGAAGTGGAGTGTTGAGGCCAGGCCCAATTTTAACTCCTTCCTAGTTTTGGGCTGGAGAGCCCATCTGTGCTTATTCCCTTCTGATCGCAAATCTTCATGGCTGTTGACTTCCTGGATATCCTTCTCTGGCCAAAGATTTCCTTTTTGTTGGACTGTAAAGTGTCCTGGTGCTCCAAGTGTTGCTGCAAGGCGTTTCCCTGGGCCGCAGTAATGGGTTTGATATGGTGGTTTTTGATGAAGCTTCAAGCTAGTGAGGTAGGCATGTTACCTCCACTTTCATTGGGTGCTGCGAGGTGTGTTCTTGTCGGGGATCCACAGCAACAGCCTGCAACAGGAGTTAGCCAGGCGGCAGGCATGTTGCAGTATGGTAGAAGCCTTTTTGAGCGCTTCCAACAAGCAGGTTGTCCAACTATGTTGTTATCTGTTCAGTATCGAATGCATCCTCAAATTCGGGATTCTCCTTCAAGATATTTTTATCAAAATCGACTATGTGACAGTGAGAGTGTTACCAGGAGACCTGATGAAATTTATTGCTAAGATTCTCTATTGAGACCTTACTTGTTTTACGAGGTAAGTCATGGAAGAGAATCTCATACAAGCGGATCTGTTTCATATCAGAATATTCATGAAGCACAAATTTCCTTGCTGCGTATTCTTCTACCCTTTCCCCTTAGATGAGTGGCTCTTTCTTCCTGTTGGAAAACGTGAATCCAACTTCTTTCCTTTCTGCCCACAGAGATCTACTTTCCCTGATTAAAGTGAGCGATTTGAATTTGCACGTAAACACAGCTTCTTTTCCACAGGAATTAAGAGCAGCTATCTCACTCTTCTTAGCTCTTCCCTGTAAATGATTTGGGTCTGATAACAGTAAATTTCTTGTGAAAGAGCATGGGTTCATGTGCCACCTTTCCTGATGGAAGAAATTTTGGGGAATGAAAGGTGAGGAAATGTTTTGTTGGAGGAGACAACAGCATGCAATGTAAATATCCTGGAGATTTTTTTTTACCCTGCTCTGTCCCTGGAGGATCCTTGCCTATGGCCATGTGAGTTTGGGAGGATGTTGAGAAGTTTGGTACGCAAAGGAGTATGCTTCCACTGTTAGGAACAACTATGGAAACCGTTGGAGTAGATTCTCAGCCACCCAGTGCAGTTATATCTGCAATTAACGACACTTTCCATTCTATTCCATCAGCATTTGATTCTTCATATCCTCTTACAAGCTGGTTCATTTTACCTTTTGTCGGGGGTTGAAGGAAAGAAAATCCAAACTGAGCAAAAGTACTGTTACAGTGCCATCAAGTCAATATAGCACTTCTAACATTCAGCCTGGAGTGGTGTTTTTCAAAGCTAAAAGAAGTGGATCAGTGGGAGATGTGAAGCTTATGCAGCCCCTGCTGGATGTGTTGCTGGCCTGGATGCGTTTTGAGGAAAAACAGGCATGATAAGACTAACCCTCTCTCTTAATGATTTATTTCCTTTAGTATTTGGATAAATCAATCTTTGCAATTTTGTTCGAATGCTGTAGATGTGGGTTTCTTTTGGAATGTTGATGTGTTTTTGTTTTACTAAATAAATAGCGTTTGGACTCTGGATATTATATAACATGCATTTACATATATTGACTCTTTCTTGAAAGAGATGCCCAGAAAGAGATGGGTTTCAAATGACTTTTAATCATAATTGCATGAACTGATCTCTCCCCTCCTTTACAGTTTATCTTATTTACTATTTGAGTAGAAGAAATCTCTACATCGATTCTTGCCTACTGATCTTATAATGTTGGTTTATCTTTTTGCCTTGATTATTCCTTTGAATGATGGTTTCTGTAGAAAATATTATGGAGCGTGAATGAGGTTTATAATTTTTCTTGTATTGTTTATATTATGTAGAACATGGCTTGAAAAAGGGAATTTCCGATATGACTGTATTTGGATTTTACTGTGGATTTATAATAATATAAACTCCCATTAGGATTGGGGGCTTCTATTTGGGAAGAGTCATACTAGTTTAATTGGTCTTTCTAGATAGCTCCATCTGAGTCATTCGATTATCATTTACCTTGGGGATTATTGAAAACCCCTCACCAGGCCCTCTGCTATTATTATTACTATGAGCTTATTATTAGATTGGAACCCTCCTGAAGCATGCGTTAATGGGTTTTCTATGACCTTTACGAATATGTTAAGCACGCAAGTCATTATCCTGTGTGGATAATTCTATGGCTTAATTTTGAGGCACTACTTGGATCTTTGAATCGGTTAAAGTAATATTGGATACATCGAACTCTCATGAATGTTGGACATTCTTCAAGTTTGATTGATATGTGATGTCCTCATGCATATGAATTCAGGCAATGCTTGAAATATGAAATTATAAATTTATCTTATACTTTGACCTTGAAGCTTGTCGAAAGACTTTTTGGTAGGAAAACAGATGAATAGGGAAGTTAAGATAACTACCCTAAAATGGAGTCATGCATAGCCTTAAGTAAAGGTGACAGCTACCATAATGGGACTGTGCATACCATGTATGACAGTAAGGATATAAGTCCACCTGAAATTATTTAACTTCATTTTATAGAACAATAATTAATACCCATAAATTGGGGTATGCAAGTGGAGGTTGAATTATATAACAGGGTATATTATGTTATCAGATAACCAGTAAGGATAAATATGTTATTTCAATACTTGGTTAACGAGTGGAATATTTTCTGGCATTTACGATGATTATTATGTTAGCTAAAAAAAATTGATACTGGCATTTACGCAAAAATTGATACTTGCATCTCAATTGGGAGTTGAGATAATGTTGATACTTGTATTTATAGTGGCTTGGACCGCGCTTACATATCTTAGTTAGTCAAATGTATCTTTGACATATTAGCAAAATATGACAATATTGTTGATCGTAACTCATTCCAATGAGTTGGACCCTTATACTAATAGAAACATATAAAGACATGGAATAAGCAACCAAAAGGATACCTAAATAATATATGAACTTGTGGATTGGTGGAATCTTTGTTAACATAAGTATATTCTTAAAATTGTGAGATAAATATCCAAATTATACTTACATATCACTGATTATCTATGAAGGTTTGATACTTGGGTAATATCGATGAATAATATAAGATTGATACTTGTATTTATTATATAAACTTAATGTCGTTGGTGCTTTTATTTAATTGAAAGATAATATTGTTGGATACTTATATATGTGAAGTAGGTCGAGGGTATTAGGTGAGCGTTATTATTATTACTGTAATTTAAGTATGATTGATTGCATGGTTAAGGTTGTATATCTAGTCACTTGGAATTGTGTTCTTATGTAAGCAGATCTTAAGGAAGTGAACATTAATGAGTATGAAATGTATTATCATGAGATGTGCAGTTAAGTTTTAAATGTATGTTAGAAATTTATTTGATAAGGAGTATTGCAAACTTTCATTTATTTAAATGCTAGATGGCATAAATTATTAGGTGAGGTTTATATCTTATCATGCTCAGTTCTAGCGAACTGACTCTAGTAAATATTTGTGCAGATGGATTATGCGAGTAGATTAAAGGAAAAGAGTGTAAAAGTTTCATCAGTTCAAATTATGAAGTTCTTTGTAGAAAGTTCAATGCGTTGTAAATTTTGTAACTTTGCTTGCAAGGAGTTTAGAAGATCTCTTGTCTTGGTATGTTCGGAAAAACTACGTGGTGAAGTGTTCTTTCCCTTTTGTTGTTAGACTAGTAACTTACCTTGGTGAGAAATGATATTCAATCATTACATTGGCATAAGTATTGTAAAACCTTGATTTTGAGAATAAAGTGTTAAGTCAAAACTCTCTGACACCTTGTAATGATGTGATATAAGTAAAATTAAATGGAGTGGTTAACCCTTATAGAAGTTAACTAAAATATATATATTCAGATAAATTAATGTAGAGATGACTTACTTGAGAACAAGAGATTCCTGAAGTACTCAAAGGTGAAACTATCCTTGTAAAGTAAAATTTTATAAATTGATATCCCTAGCTAAACTAGTGAACACTACCCCTTTTGGGTGAACTCTTAAACAAGCTTAAGGGAAAACAATGGTTAGTTTCTGGAAGATAATAAGATTTAGCAAGTAGGAGAAGACTTTAAGTGAACTACTCTACAGTGTATAAGAAAATAACTCAGTTGGTAAGATGAATTTGTGCGAATCATATATTGAATCTTTCTGAAAACATAAGTCATGAGTTAAAGGGTGTTTTATCAAAATAAATAACCTTCAATCATTTCTTACTGTGGCTTGCCCTAGCTGTGAGAGTGTCATGTGGTTGGACTTCTATGTTGTTCTGTCAAAAAAAAGAAAAGTGTATTATCCTTTTGGGTGTGAACGTTTCCGTGCTGACCTTGTGGTCATCCCCGTAACAAGTGGTTCCCAGAGTTGGTTGTAACTTTGTGACGACATGTTGTGTCGTGTTATGTGTCGAAGCAAGTCAAAAAAAATATCCTGTCTTTTACTGTGTTGTTCGTGTGTGAATTTTTGGGTTGGAAAAAAATTTCATAGCGGGCCCGCGGCCCGAAAATTTCCTGTCGAAATTACCCTCAAAATTTGAAAATTTTCTAAGGGAAAAATTTTGAATTTTCCTCTGCCGGCCTGCAGCTAATCAGAGGCTGCCACGTGTCCTCACGGGGCAGGAGTGGAGGCGCGACATTTTCTTTTGCCCTTAGACCTTTTGAAAATTTTAGAAAAAATTTCCATTTTTCCCCGCCAGCCCGCGGCCTATCACAGGATGCCACATGACAGCTTTGGGTGCTAGTGGGGGTGGTGTCCCCAGATTTCATCCTGAAATATATGACCACCCTATCCGAAAAAATTTCGTACTTTTAAAATAATGGGTCGTTTTGTGTTTTTATTGCCTGAAAGTTCTTGTATTGCGTCAAGATATTCCCAAAGAGCCATATTAGCCTTTTTCGCCAAATACCCAGATGCCCAAAATTGTTATATTCTGTCGTCGGGATTTGTCTGCAGGAAATTTGTATTTAATTATTTTGAGCCCCGTTTGAGGCAATTTGCGCTCCGTTTTAACCCTGTTGTGATCGAACATATCATTATTCCTATATACCAGAAGGGTTTTAACTAAAAATAAGTTTTGGGCTTTATTTGTGACTTTTGGCAATTTTTCATGTTTTTGTGTTTTCCCGTTTCGTTTTCTGTGAAATTTCTCTAGATCAATTCCTTTGCCGGGTTAGCCCGATTCTTGGCCTGGAGTATTCGGAGATCACATATGCACATTGTGCCAGAAGGAAGTCACCATCGGAGGTCTGGTTCACTGGGAAAAAACGAAGTCGTGCACTAAAAAGCCCCTGCGGGGTTGGGCGCATTTTTGGAAAACAAAGGATTTAAGTGGATCATGGGAAAAATAGAAGCAACAGGCAGGTGGGATTTTATTGCCTGCCTTGCAGGGTACTTTTTTCCATGATAGAAAATTCACTTAAGCTGCAGTGGGAAAATTAGAGGCAGCAGACAGGCGGGAATTTATTGCCTGCCTTGCAGGGTAAAAATTCCCATGGTGAAATAAAAGAAAAGTGACTTAAGTGAAATCATGAGATTTTATTGCCTGCCATGCAGGGTAAATAATCCCATTGTCAAAGTCAAATCACTTAAGTGGATCATGGGATTTCCGAGGCTGCCTTGCAGGGTAAAAAATCCCATTGCCATGTGTTTTTAAAAATAGAATTCAATTATTCCAAAAAGTGCGACCCACCTTGGGTGAATAATAATGCATTAAATAAATATTTGTTAATATTTATTCACCCAATTTTGGCACCCAGGCTTGTGGAAAAGTCAACAAAGGGAAGTGGACAAAAGAAATTTAAAAATAGAATTCCAAAATTAAATAAATTTAATTTATTTAATGCAGCCCCTTTTGAGAGGGAAATAATACTTTTTAAAGTATTAATCGATTAAATTAAATTCTATTTTCAGTGGCTATAGTCAAAGCACACTGTGAAGCTTAAGTGAAGTGAAGAGTGGATGATTAAATTGATTAAATTTAATTTAATGGATGGCTGTCCTTAATCATGCAATTTTAAACATCAATTAAAGAGAAAAGCATGATTTTTAATTAATTAATTGCCAGGAATAGGAAGGGCAATTATTAATTATAGAATTATGAGGGTTATATAAGCATGGGCTGCCATAAGGGTGAATTATTTAATTCACAGGTAAAGAATTGCAGCCCAGAGGAAAAGTGCGCCCCCATTTGAAGAGGATTTTGCTCAGAAGAAGGTGGAAATCAAGGCTAAAAGCTTCCAGATTTTGGCGCATGCTTTGAAGGAGGTTGATTTGTGTTTGCATAATTGTTTGCATAGGTGATACAGGTGCTCAGGTGAAGTTGAAAAAATTCATGCTCTCTTTGCATACAAATTAGACATCAATTTTTGGGGCAGCAGACTTGAAAAGTGCAGATTTTTACAATTAAAATTCAGTATTCATGCTCCGGTGGCCATCTTTGTCTGAATTAATTGCAGGAATTCATTACAGGTGTTTTACAAAAGAAAAGGAGCTTTTAATCAATGTCCAATACATTGCATATATCCTCCAAATCTGAAGAATTATCCAGATCTGCACCAGTTTTGAAGAAATCCAGCCAAATAAGAAGAAAAAGAATTATTCAGACAAAGATAGACAAAGCTATGGCAAAGAAAGATGAAAAAGAAAGCACAACGGAGTCATGCATCACTTCTAAATTTGCAGATATTGGAGACACGGATCTAGGCTCGGAACCTCTTGCTGAATTGATAGACAGATCCAGAGCAGGAAAGACTTCACTCATGCGTGCAGGAAAAACTTCACTCATGCGTGTAGATTAAAAGCAGTGGAATTATTCGAGCTGCAACTTTTCCATCCACAGCCCAGTTGCCAGAGTTTGTTATGTAGGTGCAGATCCATATCTAGATGCAGATATAGATGCAAATCCATATGCAGATCCAGATCCAGATCTCATAGTTGCAAAAGCTTTCAGCACAAAGGCTTCATCCTCTTGTTTCGAATGCAGCCCGTGAAGAAGTTAGTGCGTGGAAAATTCCTTCCAAGATCTTTTGCAAATGCTCCCATCTTCCAGTTGAAGCCTTCATTGAATTTGCATTCACCCGGAGTGCTTTCCAGAATTTTTAATTGCTCATATGCAATTAAAAATAAGGATGATGAGTTATCTACAGCAAACATTGCATTGATGCATGTACTGGATAAGAACTGCAAAAGCTTCAAAGATAAAAGAGAAGACAAGGCGAAGGCAAAATTCCAGCCATTTTCAGATCCAACTTGCTTCTAGATCCAACTTGTTGTTTCCAGATCCAGCTTGCTTCCAGATCTAGCTACTCCCATATCCAGTTTGGTGAGAATCAAAGACAAAAGAATCAGCTGCATGCAAACATGAAAAAGGACAAGACTGCAGCTTTCCTCTTCCTTCTTCTTTCCTCCGACAAAGTAATTGAGCGATCAATTAAATTATACAACTTAAGTGATTGGTTTAAAAGTTATTACTTGAAGAAGTCAACTACTTGGAGATATGTGGCAGACGTGCAAAATAGAAGGTTCTATTTTCAGTTGCAAATCATACATGTCATGCAAAGAAGAATTCCAGGAGGGAGATTGCCAGTTGTTTCTTTTCCAACTTCCACATGTGCCAATTCAACTAAAAGCTTCCAACTTATAATTGCCCATCTACATTCTATAAGTAGAGGAAGAACCTTCGGGTTAACAATCAAAATTTGTAAGCAACAACCTTGTGTTCCAGACTTTGTGTTGAAACCCTTGAGAGCCACTTGAAGCAAAGGAATATACAGGATCAGATTTCTGGAGAACTTTGTGTCACGGTGTATTGTGTTTCTTGCTTTTTATTTTAGATCTTTTAATAGACTTTGTGTTATTTCAGATCTAGATCTAGAGCTACCTTTGCTTAGAATTTTGTGTTTATATCTATTGGTTTCTTCTATGTGCATGCAATCAACTATGCTATCTATTGATTGGGATGCACATCTTCCCCATTTCTTCTCTGTGATTACATAATTTCCTTCTTCTATAAATATTTCATTTCTTAAACAACTGCTTACTTGCTGCAGAATTGTTCAATTGTGGTTCATGAACTGAGTAGTTAAAGTAAAACCCCATTTAGATATTAGCATACTTTAATTGACAAACCTGACACGGGAGCCTCATTGGTAAAATGAGGGAGATTTATCTCATGACTGCTTAGGTTTTGTGCTATGAAGAAAATCTAGCCAACAGGGGGGAGAGGGAGGACCCTTTGTTTTTTTTCAAATTTTTGTCTTTGGAAAATTTTGATAAAATTTCCCGCGGCCCCGCACTCCCGCCCTGTCTTGGGAAAACTTCCTTCCGCGGACACGCGGACCAACACACACATTTACCCCTTTCACCCCATCTCCTCCCTTTGGTGAAATTCGCTGAATCTCCCTGCCGCTCCACCTGCCTCCTTCTCCCTTCTCCCTACGATGTAGTGTGGAGCGCCACGTGTCCCTGGCAGACCAGCGGGCGCATGGACGCCAAATGGTTTTCTCTCCCTCTTGGGTGAAATGCCCCATATTCTTCCGCCGCTCCGCCCTCCCCTTTTCCCCCGGCGATGACTCTGAGGCTGCCACGTGTCTTTGGAGGCCCTGCGGAGGTGCAGGTGTAAATGAGAAATTTCTCCCGCATAAGGGAAAAATTCCAAATTCCGCCCCGCGAATTGCCATCCCAAAATTTCTCTTTCACCTCTGCTTGACACGTGTCCCTTTGGGGAAAATTTGACCCCTAAAGTCCGCTTGCTCACAACTTGAGCTCTACAAGGAGTTAGGAGGACTTCTTTGTATCACCGAAAAGGTGAGAAAATTTCCTATCCAATGGGAATGATTTATGGAAATTTTGGAAGCATTAAGTATGTGAAAAATCAAGTTGAAACTCTGATCTTGTTAGAGAGTGGGTATGGGGGTAAATTTCTCCCTGAACCTAACTAAAACTTCTAACCCAAAAATGTGAACCTTGTGATATCTGATAATTGTGTTAAAGAGAAAGTATGTTCTAGTAATTTAGATTTGTTCTGGAACCTGATAGTGTCAACTATTGCCTTGTAACTTGGTTGTGAACACTTCTAATTTAAAAACAAAATTATTCCATAATTTTCTAACCCTCCCTGGGTTGTTTTTTGGGTCTCAAGTGGGTTGTTTTAACAAGCATCACAACATCTGAATGGTCCTTGTATGAAGGTTGTTTGATTTGTTTGTATTAGATGACATCTATTCACTTAGTAAAACATTACATTATGATGATTGGGAATGTAAATGAATGCCTGATAAAATAGTTATGATTACTTCAATGTTTCTTGCATAACCATGGTGTGGGGAAAACATATTTAATATGTTTATAGAAATTGATAGTTTATATTCATGATCTATCTTGTAATCGGTCATGATCTTTAATTGAGTGTGAGTTTAAGAAATCATACATTTCCTTTCTGTAATGTTTTATGAAAGATAAGAAAAAGTAAAAAAGGGAAAAGGTAGAATGTTCTCTTTTATTGATTTCAAAATAACTAGATTTTGATCATTAAGATATTTTGGTGCTATAAATTGTAAAGATAAGGTGGATGTCCTTTTCATGCTAGTTCTTTCGAACTGACCGTTGTCTAACAATTTTATAGATGGTAGAAATTACGTCTTTTCTGGTGGATGATTTTAAAAAGGACTCTATAGAATTCCAATAAGTTGATTATGTTTTCAAGTTGTAACTGTTACTTGACATATTTGAAAAAACAATCTTACGCTTCGTTGTTTTATTTGGATGAAAGGCATTTCAGTCTTAAAGTTATTGTACTATTTGGAAAAGGAATATCAAATCTTGTATGTAATATTGGGATAGTATTCATTAAGTGAATTCAAATTGTTAGTATAAATTATTATTGTTATTTGTTGAATACAATATGATATGAATTATATTCCTTTAAGCAATTTGATTTCTAATGAGTTATGAAATATTATAATATTTAGTGAGGATCAATTATTTATTGAGGTTCAAGTTGCCATCACACCATTGGTCAAGTCACTGATTATTTGTACTTTTAAATTTTCTTTGAATTTTTTGAGCTTCGACACCTATGGAGCGTAAGTTTCATTTTACCGAAATAGAAATCACAATATTTTCTTTGGGAAATAAATAACACAAGCCATAAACAAAATGGGGGATATTAGTAAATAGATTATGATAGCAATGGCCATTACCACTGTAAGATGATGATAATAAATAGTATAACAGAAACCCTAAACAAAATAAAATATCATAGTAAGGCTTTTGGAAAAACCATGCAATATTTTTGAATCCTCATGAGAGTATTTATGCCCCTCTACGAAAAGCAAAAGAAAAACTAAAAGGGTTTATTTGATAGCTCACAAAAAAATATAGCAGACACCTGCAACAACATCCGAAGATATCCTCCACCCCGCGATGCAACCTTTGCTCACCTTGCGCAACGAAAAAACTCTAACCCAAACATTGAATTAACAAAGGTTGGGATTCCTCTATTTGTGCGCCCACGCAACGACATTCTGGCAAACAACCATTGGAGCCAGGACAAAACATCTCAGCTGCTGCCCTCACGACCTTCAACAAACCATGATCGCCCTTTGCTGGTGTGATCCACATGTTGTTCATCGATATTATCACAATCGACCATATGAGCCAGACTGTTTCGCTTTTCACTTCTTTTGCTACATGCATGGCCCAAGATTCCCTACCAACAACCGCGTACACACAACTAGTACTCCCTGCCTATAGGCAAGACCGAATTAAAGGTCGGCAACGCCCTAGGCAATAGTTTTAGTGGACGCCCTCCTAAAAAATTTAGTTAATATGTTTTCCATTATGTAAATAATCAAAATATGTCTATCTTATAATATTTTTAAATTTACATCATGGTCATAATAAATTAAAAATAAATATATATTATTAAATTATCACAAAAAGATGAAAAATATTTCGTGGATGGAAAACATTAATCGTAAGAGATGCTCAAAATGCAAAAAATACAATATTTTATACAAGGCTTTTTACAATATAAAGTATGTGACAGAGATTATATCCTAAAATAAAACCCCATTTTTATTTGCAAAGAAAAAAAAACGGTTATGTAGCTCTCATGGTTTTGTGAAGAGTTGTATTTGGACCAGGTCTACAAATTCCTCTATAGCAAAATAATAGAAAATTTCCGCAAAAAATTAAGAATATTAGATCAAATACTTTTTTTAGTCAATTATACTTAGCTCTACTAGATACACCGACGACATTATAAAAATACATTAAGCTTTTTCTACAAAAAATTATGCACCAACATAATATGGAGCTACATTAGAGAATGGGTAATAATACCAACAAAATCATATTTGCTTATGGAATATGTGATATTTTCTTTCACTTGCAAAAATATAACAAAACATTTTTATGTGTATATCTAAAAATTTACTGTTTACTATACAATAATATCTATGAATGGGTTGATCAATATTAAATCTTCACATAACTTATTTTAAAGTTAAGTTCTAAAATTTGCTACTGTCAAAAAAGAAATTTTTAGATTCAGTTGCCCCTTGACTGCTGGCGCCCTACGCAACTGCCTAGTTTGCCTAAGGCTTAATCTCCCTCTGCCTATAGGCCTGTGCCCGCCATAGAAAAGACTATTCTAGAGTGTTTTTTCGATCGAACAATGTAAATATTATGTTTGGAATTCAACGAGTCTCAAGAATTCTTGTCACTTCAGAGCGTACTTATTACGCCGAAAGGCGTGTTCTCTATGAGGAAGCCTCGACCTTTCTGACATGCGTCAGAGGTATCGACGATCAAGATCTATTGGTCGATGAAGCACGACCAATCCTCCGCTGTACATGTGTCATGAAATTACTTTTGTCTTACTTTTGTCAGGGAGAGAGATCGACGATTGCTTCTGTCAGGTTGAATAAATAACATTAACACCTGCACAGCCTTTGTTCCGTCCACCTTCTGCAACGGCATTCCAATGCCTACACAGCCTCTGTTTCCGTTATCTTTGAATGAATTTGTTTTGGTTTTTCACTGGTTTCGTGGGCGGTGTTGTCTACGTCAAATGGGTTCCTATTTTGCATTGGCTGTTTACCTATCACGCCACCATTCTCCTTAGTTGCCTGCTGCTGCTGTTAGCACCGAATGTTTCCAGTCGTTCAATCATGGACAACATAACAGAAAAATTTCACGGCCACCACTCTTTGTCATCGTCGGACGATGATGAAAAGCCATCCATTTCTTCCTCAATTACTAGGCTTTTTGGGAGACAAAAATTTGTGCACAGTTTCCTGGGCGGAGGAAAAGGTAGCAACAAAATGTTACTGGGTTCTCTCTAATTTTTCAGAATTCTAATGTATTTTAATTTGTTTTTTAAGTTCATAGCTATTGATCCCTTACTGAGGAAAAACCAGACGGTGTCTGCATCCGAAATGATTCCCTGTATTTATTTTCTATTATTCGACTGAATTTTGAAGAATTATAATAAATTTTTAAAACCCTTACAATTCCTGTCACTACTGATCATTATTTGGTACTCTGTATTTCTTTAAAAATTATAGACACAGGTGACAAATGAGGAACGTTCGCAAGCTGTACCCTCTATTTTTTCTGTTAATTGATGGAATTTGTCTTAAAACCCTCTGTTTTTTACTCTGTTAGTTGACAGAAACTCGATCTATTGTAGTCTATTGGTTACTTCTTTTTTTAAAAATCACAAGTGATTCCCACTATTTGACATTTATTTTAATTAGTTGTGAGAAACCTGTTAAACCCTCTATTTTTTGTGTAATTTTTACTGATTTCTGATCCGTATTATGTTTTGGTTGATTTATATGTTATTTTAAATTTAATTATACCTACCAATTTGTTGCAGACTCTAGAAACAATTAATGTGTGCCAGAAATGGCCTTAGTTTTTCATTATCTTTAATTTACAGAAACCGACTGGTATTTTGACAATTGTTAAACCCTCCATTTTACCCTGTTATTTGACCGTTTTCTGTCGGTCCTTTTGTTTTTGGTTATTATGCTTTAACAAACGATGCTAGCTGCTGACAAGTGTGGGAGGCAAACAGACTCAAATGTTTGCAAGAGGTGCACTTAATTTGTTACAAATCCACTGTTACTTGACCAATTTTTCGTTTGCGTATGAGAAACATATCCTGCACTCCATCGATTTTTCTCCCGTGTTTTAACATAATTTTGGAGCATCTTTAATTTTTTTCTGTTACTCCGAATTTTATCTGGCTTTGAGAACCCTATTAAACCCTACGCTTTATTACCATTTTTGACTTAATTCTGATCTGTTTTGTAATTCCTTTATTTTTGTAATAACTATATAGAATGTAGATTTGTTGCTGAGAATGTCTGCAAGTGTCTGTCCTCAATTTTTTTAATCTTATGATAAGCTTGGATTGTTTGTTAGTTTGCATTAACCATTTAAACCCTTAGTTTATTCTGTTATATTTACAGAAATTTGTACCACTTTTTGTTACCTTGCTATTATTTTATAATTGAAAATTATAATTTGTCATATGTAGTTGTATTTCCTTGTGAACCCATTCTTGGCTATCAATTAGGAATTTCTCCCGTAGGCTTGTCTCAAGCCACGTTTAACTAAATTGATTTGTAGGTGGTTCCTAGATTGTAGATATATCTTGCCCATTTAAAATATTTCTATATTGTAACAAAGAATTATGGCTACTGGCTTCTCTAATTTAGATCTTTCAACTTCACACTTGTCACATTCTCTTTAAGATATTTATATATCCCCCTGGTGGATCTTTAACACTTCTCTTTTACTTATTACACTTCTTTATGTCACTTGATACATGCATCTTAATTCCCACTTTACTGAGTTTTCCTTCATCGACCTACTACTGGATGTCACACTTTGGCATCTGTCCACATTTATTCCTTTATGCCAATTTCATACCAAAGTCCATACTGTTTGACCGACTTCCAACACTATGATTTGTCAATTCGTAACGATGAGCACATGTTGAACTGAATGCAAGTACATTCAACAACTATTTCAATAGTGTGTAACTCGGTGTTGACAAGCATATGGGACTAGTAATAGGGACAGTCAATCTAATCGTTCGAAGCAATTAACATCATCACCATAGTTTGTTAAATGTTTATTCCCTCCCCTCAACAGCTACTTTTCATCTATGGGGATCCGGAAGTAAATAGTGCCTACCTTCATAAATGTCCAACATTCCTTTGCGTTGCTCTTCAATATAGGTTGACTAAATATTTTCATCAAGAAGTTAAACCTCGTCCATTCACATTGGCTAGAAAGAAACAAAGAAACAAAATTATCGGATTAATGTCCACATATGATCAAAAGTAAATCAATGGGACTCAAGGATACATCAATTAACAATAGAAAGTTCTAGGAAGAAAGAATTCTAGAAGCCAAAAAAAGGAATAAAGTACATAAGACAATCTGCACCCAATACCCTATATTGCTCTCGAAAGGATTTGATCTTTGGCTACTAAGTATCGCAATTTACAATTGCCCAACATTCAGCAACAATCAATTCAAATCAAGATGCCATGTTGTAGGAGTGGAAGGAATGCTTGATTTGGCTATAAAAGGAAGTATGTATAAAAACAAATGTTGGAAAATATATTTCATAGTTCACAAAGCTTTTATCCAGTTCAAGACAAAAATGCTCGAGTTTACAACTTATTAAAACTATGCCTACTAATCCTCAAATCCAAGCTTCCAAGCTTCCCACCAAGCTCGGCCAAAACACATAGGACAAACAACCTATTATTGTGGAGGATGATGCCCCTATCGCCAACCTCTGACAATGTTCTTCTATAGGTAAGGATAGTGTTTTCATGGTCAATATCAAGTTCGTGCTTTTCAGCATATAATGAATGATCAACATGAAAATTTCGATGGCATTGGGACTCCTAGCTTCACTCACAACCATCCTCCTCATCCAAATGAGGATACAAAATTCAAATCTTATAAGGCCCTTGGTCATTTAATATCTCCACTCTATCATCTACTACCATTCATCCCAATCATTTCATCTCTCTTGCTAACCTTGTTCTAGTCAAGGGAAATCATTTTGTGGAAACTTAAACTCATGGCTTTCATCCTTCCCCTGTCTCTTGTCACCAATTGGGGCCAATAGATGCATCTATATGTACCATAGTCTGTCAATACTCATTGTGACCATGAACCTCCCACCAGGAATCAGCATGAAGAGAAAGCTGACAAGCATACTATTGTAGTGGTCAAGACTCAATGACAAAATTGGCGTCCATGGCCTGTTAAAATCCACATTTAGAACAAACAACTACCACCATTGAATGAACGTATTCTATATCTAGCCAAAGTTTTTCAGCAGCAACTCAAGCAGATTGACAAAATCGAGAAGCTCCTCTTTGGGGAAACATGGCTTGTGAAAAGAAGGAAGACAAGTTTCAAAATGAATCTATACTCACCCTCTTCTAAACGCAAGGCTTTTAATCATGTAATACCACTCCAAACACTCAAGCTGATAGCAGATTGACATGACTTTACATGCTCCTCTGATTTGAAATGGCTCATCAAATAATGGAGGAAACATAGATTCCAAAGTGATTTCTACCACCCTTAATCCTGAGACCAAGCTTTGGTAAATCGTGATACCACTCCGATAAGAATAGATACCCCTCACCCGAAATTGATGATTTGCTTGATCAATTGGAACAATGCGAAGTATTCTGCAAAAATGGATTTGAAGTATTCAGGTTAAAGAGGACACATAGAAGATCAACCTTCAAAAAAAAAAGGTTGTATGTGGGTATTGGTACTTCCTTTCGGTTTTTGTGATGCGCCAAATGACATTAATGAGGGTAATGAATGTGCATTCTTCACATACCAATCTGTGGAATATTTGTGATAGTTTATCAACTGATGACATCTTTGGTGATTTAATCATAATGCCTCAATGAGGAGTACTATTTGAGCATTTGAAAAGGCATGAGTAAACGGCTTCCAAGCAATTATTAGATTCAAGGTATTGGAACTTGTTGAAAACAAGTCGCAGATGAAACATTGCAATAAGGAATATGATTAAAACAAAACGGCTAAATTATCAAAGACAATAGACACAAAATGATTTTGAGTTATCAAGGGGTAACAATAGTTTACCATGCATAATGTAAGGCACATACTAGAACCTCAACCAATAGGTTGTGGGATGCACAACTGTTCTAGCCAAAAATAAACCTCTAATGGTGAATTATCACTTCTATAGCAATAGCAAGAAATGATCTCTACATACTCTACGGCCAAGAATGGCATCTAAACAATTGCATCACGGAATTGATCCAGAGAAATTTCACAGAAAACGAAACCAGAAAGTCACAGCTTACACAAAACGTTGCCAGAAACTTACAAATAAAGCCTAGAATGCATTCTATATTAAAACCCTACTTATATGGGAATAACGACATATTACGATCACAACAGGGTTAAACCGGAGCACAATTGCCTCAAACGGGGCTCAAAATAATTAAATACAAATTTCCCGTTGATCAAATCCCGATGAGATAATAAACAATTTTGGGCATCTAGGTATTTGGCGAAAATGGCTTATATGGCTCCTTGGGAATATCTTGACACAATACAGGAACTTTCTGGCAATAAAAACACAAAACGACCCATTATTTTAAAAGTACGACCTTTTTTTGGATAGGGTAGTCTCAGATTTCAGGGTGAAATCTGGGGACACCATGGTCGAGAGTATCTCAACAATTCCTATTTTTTGAATCAAGGAAGAAAGAAAATTCATGAAAAATCATACAAGATATGTTGTGAATCCTAACAAAGGGGTGAAGGTGTTGACCAAAATTGTCACTCCTTGGAAACAAAGTTTAACCTTGAAGACTTGGTTCTGAAAAGATCTGTCACAAGGCAGGGATGGTTAGTTGTAAACTGTTCAAGAAGTGTGAAACAGAGGGTACAAATTTGAAACTCATATTGGTCATCTTTTCAAGAGTAACTTTACTTCGGAAAATATTTAGTTATCCCACAAGATTCGACAAAATAAGACTCGGTGAAGCATACTCGGCAATCAATCAATCTATCTAGGGCAATTTTCCTTTCAACATTTCCAAGTATTCTACAGTAATGCAATGTCTTGTTGGCTAGATTTTCTGCATAGCTGAAAACCTAGGCAGTCATGAGATAAATCTCCCTCATTTACCGGTGAGGCTCCCGTGTCAGATTTGTCAATTAAAATATGCTAGTATCTATATGGGGGTTTTACTTTAACCATTCAGCTCATGAACCATAGCTGTATAGTTTTGCAGCAAGTAAGCAGTTGTTTAAGAAAGGAAATATTTATAAAAGGAAATAATAAAACACAGGGAAGAAATAGGGAAGATGTGCAACCCAATCAATAGATAACAGAGTTGATTGCATGCACATAGAAGAAACCAATAGATATCAACACACAGAATTATAAGCAAAGGCAGCTCTAGATCTAGATCTAAAATAACACAAAGTTTATTAGAAGATCTAAGATATAAAAGCTAGAAACAAAATGCACTGTGACACAAAGTTCTCTGGAAATCTGCTCCTTTGTATTCTTTTGCTTCAAGTAGCTATCAGGGGTTTCAGCACAAAGTCTGGAACACAAGAATGTTGCTTACAAATTCTGATCTTTAACCCGAAGGTTCTTCTTCTACTTATAGAATGTAGAAGGGAAAGTACAAATGGGAAACTCAACTGAACTGAAACATAAACAAAAAGTAAAGATAACATCTGGCAATCATCCTCTAATTCCTCTTTAAGTGACACAACTGTATAGTGGTCACTTAACTAATAGAATTGTTCCACATAACTTAAAGTAATGGTTTCAAAACCAATAACTTTAAAGTTTTACAATTTCATCCGGGAACGTGGAAAATAGAAGAAGAAAAAGTAGAAGAAGAAAGATACGTCAGTTGTAACATCTATATCTTCTTTTTGTTCTGATACTGAATATACTTGTCAAACATGTAATTCAGCATCTTCCCATCTGTCTTAGCCACAACTTCCTTTTCTGTCCTGAACTGCAGCAATCCTTCATTCAATACCCTGATACATGCTTCCACATCCTCCAAGCTAGGCCCAAACTTCTCAATATCTGACTGCAGTGCCACTAGTCTGCTGATGGAATTCATCGTGAAAGGCTTAACAGCTCCATCAATTCTCCCTTGCACCATCAGAAGAGACCCTTCCAGGGAATTAGGCACTTTGCTAGGAATGATCCGTGTGTATGAAGTAACATTTCCAACCACTTCCTCATTAGTGAAAGCTGAATGACATTGTCTGGTAAAGATGATGCCATACTCTCAAGTGTCTGCATCCTTTTCAGCATAATTCTGCAGATCTCCAAACGGAAAGATACTGCAAACTCAAGTTGCTTCCCCTTCTCAACTGATCCGTCGGGTACAATCTGTTCCGCAATCAACACTTATCTTGGCAGCTTATTGATTTAGGCCAAAGTACTCAGGTTACTCTCAGCAACTGTGTTCATATCTATCGTGCTTGTCACCAGTTGCTTCAACTGATCTGATGCATCTTTCATAACCTTTAGGCGGGCTGGCACCTCTCCGAGTTGTACAGAAGCTTGACGAATAATCAGACTTTTCCATTCATCAATAGCTTTAACCTGGTTGCTTGCATCTTCCATTTCCTGCATCAAATGATCACTCACCTGCTTCTGTGCTGAAATGGGCTGAGTGGAAGATTTAGCAACCTTGGCAATGATCTCGCACAACTGAGATACCTGCTTCTGAAGTTCAACTTTCTCCGCCTTTTCTTTGTCAAGCCTAAGGAATAGAGCATCTATCAATGTCTGCGTGTCCTGCTTCAATCCTTCTGTGGTGGCTTGACCTATGGGTACTCTGGTTACTGTTATATCTTCTGTACGTGAGCTCATCCTCCTTCCCTTCTACTGGAACTGACATCTCAACAAACTTCTGCCCTGACTCCTCAATGATCAACCTTGAAGTTACCTTAGCAACTTTAGGTTTTCTGTCTTTTCCGCTTAGATTCAGGAGCAGCTGCAAGTCGTGTTCCTCCAAGTTGATTTCCTCTCTAGCCTCTGGAACCAACTGCGAAGTCAACCATTCTGAGAAATTACTTCTCGGAGAATGAGAAGTTGCTGAGTGTACCACTATCTCGAACTCTGATTCCTCTCCATCTGAAACCGCTACAGTGTTGTGGCTGCCATCCTCTGAGTCATCCAAAGACAAAGCTCTTTCAAACTCTGCCATCTACTGCTTCAATGTTTCTTCAGGAACAGGCGCTGAACGGAGTGGCTGAGGGGAGAAGATAAATGTTGCCGGATTCAATGGAGGAATGGCAGTATCCTGCTGAGGTGCAACAGTCGGTGAAGTACTTGGTGCTGGAGAATTCGGAACTAACATCATGGCCGTAGAAGTGATCTTCTTCTTCGAATGAGACCTTCTGTGCACTTTCATCTTCTCAGGTCTTCTGTTGTCTTCTCCTCCGTGCTTCCTCTTGAGGGAATCTCCTGTGCTGGAGTTGCCCGTGATTTGATTCATCAATGCTTCTTCAAGGTAATATCGTTTCGTCAGCAACCAGTTTGAAGTATTCACCAAAACAGCTGCAGACCTTTCCTCAATCGTATGGCAACCACCTACGTTCTCCTGAAGTACAGCTCTATCTCCTCCCATTTGATGGTATGTGTCAAGTAACACAGGCCCATCATCTTTAAGATCCGCAGGTATCCGTGCTAATCCAAAGTCAAACACTTGCCCACACTGATAACCTGCTGAAATCTTTCTTTCTAACCTCGTACTCACTTTTGCACTTCATCCAGAAATCTTCTAATGAAGGCACTCCTGTGTTTCCATACTCCTGGGAGATTGTCTTTTGGCTACTCCAAATGGATCGAAGTTCAGCCGTGCTGGGAAGAACTCTTGCTCATACTTAGAGAACATCTCCGCTTCAATTCCTCGGGCCTTATGAATGCTCTGACAGCTATAATGGCCCACAGTGTCTAGGCAGATGAGAAACCTGTTCAGACTTGTGCTGTATTTCGACTGAACAATCGGTCATCTCCAAAGCAATTCGAATACCTGGGCAACTTAACCTTGTCACCCTGGCTGAAATCTATGGTGTCACTCAGATTTCACCCTGAAATCTGTGACTACCCTATCCGAAAAAATTTTTTCGTACTTTTAAAATAATGGGTCGTTTGTTGTTTTTATTGCCTGAAAGTTCTTGTATTGCGTCAAGATAATCCCAAAGAGCCATATTAGCCTTTTTCGCCAAATACCCAGATGCCCAAAGTTGTTATATTCTGTCGTCGGGATTTGTCTGCGGGAAATTTGTATTTAATTATTTTGAGCCCCGTATGAGGCTATTTGCGCTCTGTTTTAACTCTATTATGAGCGAATATGTTATTATTCCTATGTACCAGAAGGATTTTAACTTATTTTAAGTTTTGGGCTTTATTTGTAACTTTTGGCAATTTTTCGTGTTTTTGTGGTGTCCCGTTTCGTTTTCTGTGAAATTTCTCTGGAACAATTCCTTTGCCGGGTAAGCCCGATTTTTGGCCTGGAGCAGCTGGAAAACATATACGCACATTATGCCCGGAGGAAGTCGCCATCGGAGGTCTGGATCACTGGGAAAAAGCGAAGTCGTGCACAGAAAAGCCCCTGCGGGGATGGGCGCATTTTTGGAAAACAAAGGATTTAAGCTGCGATGGGAAAAATATAAGCCGCAGGCAGGGTGGGAATTTTATACCTGCCTGGCAGGGTACTTTTTCCCGTGTTATAAAATTCACTTAAGCTGCAGTGGGAAAAATAGAGGCTGCAGGCAGGTGGGAATTTATTGCCTGCCTTGCAGGGTAAAAATTCCCATGATATAATAAAAGGAAAGTGACTTAAGTGAAATCATGGGATTTTAGTGCCTGCCTTGCAGGGTAAAGAATCCCATTGTCAAAGTCAAATCACTTAAGTGGATCATGGGATTTTGGTGCCTGCCTTGCAGGGTAAAGAATCCCATCTGAAAAAATTCTTAAAAATAGAATTACATGTGCAAAAAAGTGCGCCCCCTTTGGTGAGAGATTAAAAGGATTAAATTTGATTATTTTTATTAATCTTTCTTCTCAAAAAGTGCGCCCAAGCTTGGAGGAGGTCAACAAGTCAAAGGGGAATAAAAGAAAGAAATTAAATTACTTAAATTTAATTTATTTAGTGGCTGCCCCCTTCCTCTCAAAAACTGCGCCCCATTTGGGCATTATTTAATGTTTTTTAAGGCATTAAAACATTAAATTAATTTCTATTTTCAGTGGCTATGGTCAAAGCACACTGTGGGCTTGAGTGAAGTGCTGTGTGAAGGATTAAATTGGATTAATTTAATTTATTGGATGGCTGTCCTTAAACATGCTATTTTTAAAAGAGAAAAACATGATTTTTAATTAATTAATTGCCTTTAATTGTTAGGGCAATTATTAATTATAGAATTGTGAAGGTTATATAAGCATGGGCAGCCATATGGGTGAATAATTTAATTCACAGGTAAAGAATTGCAGCCAGGAGGAAAAGTGCGCCCCCATTAGAGGAAGGATTTTGTTCAGACAAAGTGCTAACAAGGCTAAAAGCTTCCAGATTTGGCGCATGCTTTGGAGGAGGTTGATCTTTGTCTGCATAATTGTTTTCACAGGTGTTACAGGAGCTCAGGTGTTGATTGAAAGGATTCATGCTCTCTTTATGTGCAAATTAAACACCAATTTTTGGGGCAGCAGGCTTGAAAAGTGCAGATTTTTATAATTTAAATTCACTATTCATGCTCCGGTGGCCATTTTTGTCTGAATAAATTGCAGGAATTCATTACAGGTGCTTTACAAAAGAAAAGGAGTTTTTATCAATGTCCAATACATTGCAAATATCCTCCGAATCTGAAGAATTGTCCAGATCTGCACCAGTATTGAAGAAATCCGGCCAAGTTAGAAGAAAAAGAATTATTCAGACAAAGATAGACAAAGCCATGGCGAAAGGAGATGAAAAAGAGAGCACGATGGATTCATGCATTGCTTCCAAACTTGCAGACATAGGAGACACAGATCTAGGCCCAGAACCTCTTTCTGATTTGATTGATAGATCCAGAGCTGGAAAGACTTCACTCATGCGTGCGGTCAAAAGTAGCGGAATTATCCGAGCTGCAGCTTTCCCATGTACAGCCCAATTGCCAGAGTTCGTGATGGAGTGTGCTAGATCTTATCATCCTTCATCCAGATCAGTGCGTGATGTTGCGGGAAAGACAATAATTCGTTTGGATGCAGATTCATCAATTATTGTTTGAAGATTCCAGTGCGAAAGGTGGTGACTTCTATTAGCATTCAGGATGCTGACAGTAGATGGGAGAAACATAGAGCTGATTGCGTGAGCATAATGAACAGCCGGTTCATGAAGAAGCCTAGATCCCCTTCAAAGTTCCCGAGAACTCTTCCACGGTCCAATTTGGTGCAGGAGGCAGATGATGTCGTCAAATTGCTATGCAGGATTGAATGGCGAAGCGAATGCCTACACTTTCCGTACATGGATGTATGCTTTCATCAGGACCATTGAAATCAACAAGGTTGATTCTATAATCAATTGGTCGGAAATTATTAGCAGCAACATCAGTGAGCAACTTCGGAACGTGAAGCGTACTTTCAGCTTCAAAATCACTTCATACTTGGTGTATGTTGCAGCTTCACAGGGTGTCTTTTCCAAGCTGGATAGATGTGGTGTTCTTTCCAAGGACCCCATTTTCGAGTGCTACCCACAGCTTACTGTACCTGCGTGCGAGAAGGACTTCAAAGTGATCAACGATGACTTCTTCTACGATTTCATCTGCAGGCTAGACAAAGACTTGAAGACTCACAGGGTAAGCAAGGAAGCGTGGGAAGCAGTGTCCAAGATTGGCAGTTTATTCATCCAGTTTGCAGATTTCACATACCTCAGGGTTACGGGCTTTTCTGGAGAACCTATAAAGATGCCCAGGTATCCAAGTGATAGATTGATCGCCATGGAGCTGAGCAAGCAACTTGTGGAGTTACACGACCTTCAGTCGAAACGGCACAAGTCTACGGGCTTCTTCCCAATCACTGTGGGATATTACAGTTGCATCAACATTCACAGAGCTCGAGGGATGGAAGCGCAAATGTTATCCGAGTATGAGCAAGAGTTCTTCCCTGCACGGCTTAACTTCGATCCATTTGGAGTAGCCAGGAAGACAATCTCCCAGGAGTACGCACATGTGCCTTCGTTAGAAGATTTCTGGATGAAGTGCAGAAGTGAGTACGAGGTTAGAAAGAAAGATTTCAGCAGGCTATCAGCAAAGCAAGTGTTCGACTTTGGACTAGCGCGGATACCTGCGGATCTTAAAGATGATGGGAACGTGGTACTTGACACTTACCATCAAATGGGAGGAGATAAAGCTATACTGCAGGATAACATTGGAGGCTGCCATTCAATTGAAGAAAGATCTGGAGCTGTGTTGGTGAATACTTCAAACTGGCTGCTGACGAAGGGATACTGCCTTGATGAAGTATTGATGAATCAAATCACGGGCAACTTCGGCGCAGGAGATTCCCTCAAGCGAAAGCATGAAGGAGAAAGCAGCAGAAGGTCCGAGAAGTTGAAAGTACACAGAAGATCTCAAGAGAAAGAGAAGACCACTTCTACGACCATAGCTTTGACTCCGACTTCTCCAGTACCCAGAGGATCACCAACTATTGCACCGCAGCAGCAGGATGCTTTCATGCCTTCATTGAAACCGGCGACATTCGTTTTCTCTCCGCAGCCACTTCGTTCAGCACCCATTCCAGAGGAGATGTTGAAGCTGCAGATGACGGAGTTCGAAAGAGCTTTGTCCTTGGATGTTTCAGAGGATGGCAGCCATGACACTGTGGCACTTTCTGACGGAGAGGATGCAGAGCGGGAGATGGTAGTGCACTCAGCGACTTCTCACTCTCCGTGAAGTAACTTCTCGGAATGGTTAGCTTTGCAGTTGGTTCCGGAAGCAAGAGTAGAGATGAACTTAGAGGAGCATGACTTGCAGCTACTTCAAGATCTGAGCAGAAGAGACAGAAGGCCTAAAGTTGCTAAAGCAACTTCTAGGTTGATCATCAAGGATTCGGGAGAGAAGTTTGCTGAGATATCAATTCCGGCGGAAGGAAAGATAGAAGAGGAGCTCACGGCAGAAGATGTGACGGTGACCAAAATACCACTCGGTCAAGCTACCACTGAAGGATTGAAGCAGGACACGCAGACTTTGATGGATGCTTTGTTCCTTAGGCTTGACAGTGAAAAGGCGGAGAAAGAAGAGCTGCAGAAGCAAATATCTCAATTATGTGAGATCATAGCCAAGGTTGCTAAACCTTCCATTCAGCCCATTTCAGAGCAGGTGAGTGATCATCTTATGCAGGAAATGGAAGATGCAAGCAATCAAGTAAAGGCTATTGACGAATGGAAGGATCTGATTATTCGTCAAGCTTCTGTACAACTTGGGGAAGTGTCAGCCCGCCTAAAGGTTATGAACGATGCAGCAAATCAACTAAAGCAACTGATGGAAAGCATAAAAGGCATGAATACAGTTGCAGAGAGTAACCTGAGTATTTTGGCCGAGATCAACAAGCTGCCGGGAGATGTATTGGTTGCAGAACAAATTGTACCGGATGGATCAGTCGAGAAGGGGAAGCAGCTAGAGTTTGCAGTATCTTTCCGTTTGGAGATCTGCTGAAGAGGATGCAGGCGCTTGAGATTAGGACATCAAACTTACCAGACCATATCATTTCTTTCACTGAGGAAAGAGAGGATGGAGGTGTTACTTCATATGTGCGGATTGTTTCTAACGAAGTGCATGATTCCCTGGAAGGTTCTCTTCTGATGGTGCAAAAGAGAATTGATAAAGCTACCAAGCCTTTCACGATGAATTCTATCAGTAGGCTGGTGACACTGCAGGCAGACATTGCGAGATTTGGGCAAAGTTTGGAAGAGGTGGAGGCATGCAGCAAAGTGTTGAATGAAGGGTTGCTGCAGTTCAGGACAGAGAAGGAAGCAGTGGCTAAAACAGATGGAAGGATGCTGAATTATATGTTCGACAAGTATATCAGATATCAGAACAAGAAGAAGATGTAAATGTTACAGCTGGCATGACTTCTTCTATTCTTTCTTCTTCTATTTTCTATGTTCCCGGATGAAATTGTAAAACTTCTAAGTTATTGGTTTTGCAACCATTACTTTAAGTCATGTGGAACCATTCTATTAGTTAAGTGATACATGTGTCACTTAAGAAGAAGTTAGTTGAGGATGATTGCCAAATGTCATCTTTACTTGTTGTTCATACTTTAGTTCAGTTTGAGTCTTCTATTTGTACTTTCCCTCCTACATTCTATAAGTAGGAGAAGAACCTCCGGGTTAATGATCGATCAGAATTTGTAAGCAAGCAATCTTGTGTTCTAGACTTTGTGCTGAACCCCTGAGAGCCACTTGTTGCAGAGGAATACAAAGAAGCAGGTTTCCGGAGAACTTTGTGTCACGGCGTACTGTGTTTCTTGCTTTTAAATCTTAGATCTTTTAAGTAAACTTTGTGTTATTTTAGATCTGGATCTAGAGCTGCCTTTGCTTTATAATTCTGTGTGTTCAAATCTATTAAGTTTCTTCTATGTGCATGCAATTAACTGTGCTATCTACTAATTGGGATGCATATCTTCCTCATTTCTTCTCTGTAATTCCTTTACTTCCTTCTTCTATAATTTTCCTTTCTTAAACAGCTGCTTACTTGCTGCAGAACTTCTTAGTTATGGTTCATGAACTAAGTAGTTAAAGTAAAACCCCTGATAGATAGAAACACATTTATATTGACAAATCTGACACGGGAGCCTCACCGGTTAAATGAGGGAGATTTATCTCATGACTGCCTAGGTTTGATGCTATGCAGAAAATCTAGCCAACAATCAGGAAGAAGCTTGCTAGACTTGTGCCATTTCAACTGAAGGTCATGTGAAGCTCCATGGCGATCAATCTATCATTCGGATATCTTTAACCAGTTCTCAAGAAAAGCCATGACCCTGAGGTATGTGTAATCCGCAAACTGAATGAAGAGACCACCAATGGTAGATACAACTTCCCACGCTTCCTTGCTTACCCTGGATGGCCTTTAGGCCCTGTCACCTGCAAATGAATTCGTAGAAGAATCCATCGTTGACCACTTGAAATCTTTCTTGTACGCAGGTACAGTAAGCTGTGGAAATAGCATCGTCGAAAATGGGTGTCCTTGGAAAGAACACCACATCTATCCAGCTTGGAGAAGATGCCTTGTGAAGTTGCAACATATACCAAATAGGAAGTCATTTTGAAGCTGAAAGTACGCTTCACGTTCCATTCTTGAGTTGCTCACCAATGTTGTTGCTAATGATTTCCGACCAATTGATTATTGAATTTGCTTTGTTGATTTCAATGGTCCTGATGAAAGCATACATCCATGTGCGGAAAGTGTGAGCATTTGCTTCGTCATTTATCCTACATAACAATTTGACAATATCATCTACCTCCTGCACCAGATTGGACCGCGGAAGAGTTCTTGGGAACTTAGAAGGAGATCTAGGCTTCTTCATGTATCTGTATTCATTATGCTCACGCAATCAACTCTATGCTTCTCCCACCTGCTGCCGGCATCCTGAATGCTAATAGAAGTCACCACCTTTCGCGTCGGAATCTTCAAACAATAATTGATGACCTGTGCGTCCAACCGAATTATTGTTTTCCCCGTAGCATCTCGCACTGATCTGGATGAAGGATGGTAAGACCTAGCACACTCCATAACGAACTCTGGCAACTGGGCTGTGTATGGAAAGGCTGCAGCTCGAATAATTCCATTGCTTTTAACTGCACGCATGAGTGAAGTCTTTCCTGCTCTGGATCTATCAATCAATTCGGAAAGAGGTTCCGGACCTAGATCTGTGTCTCCTATGTCTGCAAATTTGGAAGTGATGCATGACTCCGTTGTGCTTTCTTTTTCATCCCTCTTTGCCATGGCTTTGTCTATCTTTGTCTGAATAATTCTTTTTCTTCTTATTTGGCCGGAATTCTTCAAAACTGGTGTAGATCTGGATAATTCTTCAGATTCGGAAGATATATTCAATGTATTGAACATTGATTTAAGCTCCTTTTCTCTTATAAAAGCACCTGTAATGAATTCCTGCAATTAATTCAGACAAAGATGGCAACCGGAACATGAACGGTGTTTTAATCACAAAAATCTGCATAATTTAAGCCTGCTGCCCCAAAATTTGATGTTTTATTTGCATGCAAAACAAGCATGAATTTTATCAACTTCACCTGAGCACCTGTACCACTTATGCAAACAATTATCCAGACACAAATCAACTCCTTCAAACCTAGTGCGCCAAAATTGGAAGCTTTTAGCAGTGAATTCACCTTCTTCTGAGCAAAATTCCTCTTCAAATGGGCGCGCACTTTTTGTCTGGGCTGCACTTCTTTGCCTTGAATTAATTAATTCATCCTTATGGCAGCCCATGCTTATATAACCTTCATCAATTCTATAATTAATAATTGCCCTTCCTATTCCTGGCAATTAATTAATTAAAAATCATGCTTTCTCTCTTCAAATGGGGTGCCTATTTTGTGCATGCTCATGGACTGCCATTAAATAAATTAAATTTATTTAATTTTAATTTCTACTTCCAGTTACTTTGCCTTCACAGTATGCTTTGACCTTAGCCACTGAAAATAGGAATTAATTTAATCAATTAATACTTTAAAAAGTATTATTTCTCTCCCAAAGGTGGGGCGCACTTTTTGACATGAAGGGGCTGCATTAAATAAATTAAATTTATTTAATTTTAGAATTCTATTTCTAATTCCTTTATCCACTTTCCTTTGTTGACTTTTCCTCATGCTTGGGCGCCAAAATTAGGAGATAGAAATTAATTAATTTAATGTATTTAAAGCTGCCTTTACTTTCCAAAAGGGGTCGCACTTTTTGGCATGGAATTTCTATTTTTAAAAGTCAATTTCAATGGGATTATTCACCCTGCAAGGCAGCCCCGAAAATCCCATGATCCACTTAAGTGTTTGACTTTCATAATGGGATTATTTACCCTGCAAGGCAGGTAATAAAATCCCATGAATGCCTTAAGTGTTTTTTCTTTTATTTTACAATGGGAATTTTTACCCTGCAAGACAGGTAAAAAATTCCCGCCTGCCTGCTGCCTCTAATTTTTCCATTGTGACTTAAGTGACGTTGCTTTCATGGGAAAAAGTACCCTGCTAGGCAGGTACAAAATTCCCACCTGCCTGCTGCTTCCAAAAATCCCATTGTAGCTTCAAACCCTTTTTTTCCAAAAATGCGGCCTACCCAGAAGAAGCTTTTTGGTGCACGATTTCGTCTTTTCCCAGAGAACCAGCTCTCCAATGGCAAATTCCTTCTGGCACAACGTGAGTATATGATCTCCAGATACTCCAGGCCAAGAATCAGGCTGAACCGGCAAAGGAATTGATCCAGAGAAATTTCACAGAAAACGAAACGGGAAAACACAAAAACACAAAACGTTGCCAGAAGTCACAAATAAAGCCCAGGATTCATTCCTGGTTAAAACCCTAATGGTATATGGGAAAATTGATATGTACGATCACAACAGGGTTAAACCGGAGCACAAATTGCCTCAAACGGGGCTCAAAATAATTAAATACAAATTTCCCGCAGGTAAATCCCAGCGACAGAATATAACAATTTTGGGCATCTGGGTATTTGGCGAAAATGGCTAATTTGGCTCTTGGGAATATTTTGACATAATACAGAAACTTTCTGGCAATAAAAACACAAAATGACCCATTATTTTAAAGGTACGAATTTTTTTGAATAGGGTAGTCTCAGATTTCAGGGTGAAATCTGGGGACACCAATTTTGACCTGATTTTGGAAAAGTTTTTGCCATCCCCTTTGTTGGCAATGAAACTGCAATTGGAATCCCGCTTTAAATTTCGAGCTTCCTTTGCATTTGTTTTCGGCAACTTAATTTTTAATGTTTCTTTTTAGTATGTATTTGCTTCAAAGGCTTTTAGCATTAATGATTGCCATTAAAGATTATTTAAGAACTCTTAAATGAGTCAGCCTTGTCCTTTCAATCGAAGCCATGGATACAATGCCAGTGACTTTCTATTTGCAGTCCTATTCAGATACAGAATCGCTCATTTGCTGAATTTATTATTGTGCTGATAAGTACTTGAAATTTGGGATGATGATTGTCATTGAAAATTCATGCATCATAAATTTGGATATCTATGGTGACAATATCCAATAAGTATGGCATCTTCCAAGAAGGACCCCTTCTTGAGAAATATTGGGGAGAGGGTCTATTGCCTTACTAGTCCCCACACTCGGCTGCGTTTCCTCCTAGAAGGCTGCGAATCTGCATATTCCAACACTGATGTAAACCTGGTGGTGGCTCCATTAGTGCATGTTCAACATCACCTCTAAAGATGTCATCCAATCCAATATCTCCTCCTGCTAGTTTGTCTTCCATAGCTTCCCTTCAAAAGAAGCAATCTCATTACATCTGTGAACATGAGGGGTTTCCTCCTCCTTTCATAGTCCACTTAGTGTATGGATCTATCTCATCCAAATTCAATAAGCTCCTGATGTGGCATCCACTTTTTTTGTGCGAAGCCTAGAGACTGTATTGCACAAAAACCAAGTCAGAGTTATACTTACAGTGCAAAAGGATTTTGCATGCATTTTTGAGTAACTTGTTGCGCTTCTTCAAATGGCCTCAAACAAACTCCAGTTTTCCGATTCACATCCAAAAGCACTACAAGGTTGAGATAAAATTTGAGGGCTAATTTTGAAGATTTTATTTCCTCCCCAATCCTCCACCAAGAAGGTCCTACATTTCAAGATAATAAAAAATTTATAAGTAATTAATAAAATCAAATCTGTAACTTATATCTAAGTAACTTGGTAAATTCTACCTAATTTTTATTAATAAAGTGACTGTGTGGTTGCACCCTCCAATAGCCAAGGATGAAGAAAAGAGCATCCCCCTAACATGGTAATTTCGTTAATACAAATAATTCCCTCGTCTCAACCTCTTCTCTCAATACATGTTGAAAGGCCCTCCATAACCTCTCCATTCACATCTGTGAAGCCATCTGGAGAAGAAAGCAACTTGGGGTTGAGGTAGTACCCCGCTGCATGAATAGGTTGGTGGAGTTGATTGTTCCACCTTTTATCAATTATCTCCCAAAAGGGACCATATCTGGCACGTATCCCCCTATAATAGTTTTGGATAGCCTCTTTATTGGAGCTATCCATGGCTTCATAATTTACCCATAGGGTTTGGAGATTCCCCATCAACCAAACGCAAAACATGTCACCAACTATCTTGACACCTACACAAGGAATGTACATCAAGAATTCTTTAGCAAATGAGTTACAATACTTACAGAATTAATTGTCAAAAACCTAAAATCTGCTTCATATGATTCTAAAAATTTAACAAATTAAAATAAAGGAATCATTGAAATATTAATCGAAGTTTGAAATTACCTTGATGATCTCTTAGTCTCTTTGCAAAGATATCATCAAAAACTATCTTTGCAAATGTCTCTCTTCCATCAGTTTTCTTTGAATATTGTGAGTCTAGCCATTCTTGACTTCAAACATTTTTTTCAAATGTCCAATCAAACTAAAAATATTTTGGACAACGTCAAGAAGTTAGTTAAACCTTGTGACTATTTCGACTACAATTCTTTCCCCTTTGTGTGATGAGGAGCTCTTTTCAAACTAAGAACTCCAAGGGTGATTGATACATGTTTGGCTTATGTTTCTTGGTCTTCTATAAAGGCGGCCTCACCCAATCAATTTTATCTATGTCCTCCATATAAGAAGGTCAATGGCAATGAGCAGCACAAGGAGTCCAACAAGAGTGAATGGATGTCTCTCCTGTAGTAGTCTCCCACAAAATCACATATGTGTGCATTGTCTAACACAACTTCCACAACATTTTGTATACCCATTTCTAATACAACCTTTTTCTCTCAACCATAAGACTCAAATTCTCTTCATTTTTGATTTATGTTAGAGACATCAATTGACTTTCAAAAACACTTTCACCTTTTGAAGCCACTAAATGCAATTAATGACACAATTCCTTCCATCCATCCACCCATCTAAAAGAATGGTGCATCTATTTGCCAAAGTTTCTTGAATCTTCTAGAGTTGTGTTGCATATGCAATTGCACCCCTTGAGTCAATTTCCCACTCAAGTCTTTTGGAGAGGGTATTCTTGTACCCTTTCCCTAAATAACTGTCAACATGTTGTCACCAAGTACTCCCAATATGGGCAACTTTTCAACATGCTGAACCTAATTGTTTAGTATCAGTAAATTCAAGATACATGGTTTATCTTATTCCTCATGATATCCTTGTTCAACACCTGTACTGCAGCAATGTTATAGGTTGTTCCACAAATTAATGTGAAACTCTACTTGTACAAAAAAGCTCTTTAATCCTTTGCTCAACATAATGATCTGATGTGCCTTAGACAAGGTTTGAATTTTCTCATATGGACTGGAGTAGAGCCCACTAATTATTGGCATCATCGTTTATCCCTCTAATTCCAGTATGCCAAAATAACCTTGAAGCTATCAAATACATTGACCTTTCCAACTCTAGTTTCTTTCCTCAAGTTCTAATCTGTGCAATACTCATCGTTTAATGTCCTCTTCGTAACATTGGGGCAAATTAAATGCTGACTCAAAGGCAATACATGCAAGGCTTTTGGATAATTGAGCCTCAGAGTCAATTTTTTTCCAGAATAAATGCCTATAAATGCTGCAATCACAAGTAGTCCAGATACACCATGTATTACTCAATTATGATGGTTTGATTTAATTTTTTAGAAAGGGGGAAATATATTTGCTAAAAGACAGATTCCAATGAATTCTAATGTAGAGTCTGATGCTCATTGAACCAAAAAAGGTTACAAATGAGCTGGAATTCACTATCCATGCAAATTTACAAAGAAAAATATAAACAGCTAGAGTTGCAAAAAAATCAACCATGTAATAACCCCTTTTGACGGTTTATATGAATTTTACAGAAATTCTGGAAATTATCAGCAGACTGTAATTTAATTATTTAAAAACCTTGCATGTTCAAATGTGCCCAAAGTCTTCTATAAATCGGATTAATAAATACCCAGAACCGATTTATTTATTGATTTTGATAACTCTTATGCCCAAATCGATTTGATTTGTGCAAAATACACACTCCTGGAAATGATTATCTTAAAGAAAACAATGGAAATTGCTGCAACCTTAAAACAATTCTTTTTGACAATTAAATATGCAAAGGAATCCGTGCAAAATGTAGATTTGGCCTTTATATTGCAAATCGACTAGGAATATCAATTTAATATGACACTAATATCAGCCAATAATTCACAAATCCAACACTAGAACAAGTCGCACTTCTTGGGATTAATCGAATAAATCTGAAAATGCCCAATAATGTCTTCAAATATGATGCATATAGTTTAAGTGCAAATAGTTTTAAGTCAATATGAAGGGTTTTCATCCTTCATGTGGACCTCACATGGGGTTTTTCCTCCCAAGCTGGTGAGATAATGAGAGAACACTCTCAAAATCGGATTTTACAAATGAAAGTTCACATGTCCAAATGGCTGTTTCCTTAGTCCCCTATTTATTCTTTTGAAAAGACATGGCCGTTCCCTTATGACCATTCATTTGGCACCAAAGGTCAAAAGACATGACTCCTTATAATTATTTATTGTTTGTCTTTTGCTTTAGCCGCCCCATGTTAGCCGCCCCATTATCATTTAATAATATTTAATTAAAATACTAGACTAGTTCTCTGCCTTTCTTCTTTTATTAATTTCTTCTAGGCCATGAAGAAGGAATGGCTGGGAGTCCTCTTTTGAGTTGTCACTTGGGAAAAAGGGACATTATATAGTTATGGGTAACAAGAAACATAACCCATGGCTCTAGAAGAGTGTTGTCACAAACTTTTGGACTACTTTCTTCCACATTTCCAGCTTTGCTCCTTTACCTTTTGCAGTTATACAAGTGTTTTCAATCGTAAGACTTGGTGATGTTCAGTGCGTGGCTGCCATGGGAGTATTTTCAGCCATTATATGGTTGTTTCCAACCCTTATATTACTAACATTATTGAATTTTGTGAAGGATTTTCCGTATTGCAGCTGTTGTACCATTTTTATATTGTTGCCTTCTAGAGAATATGATTTTGAACTGCTCTTATCAATCACATTCAGCCCCCAATTTGCAAACAAGGAAATTTTCTTGCCTCATGCGGTTTGTGAAGGATCTCAGCTAGTGGAGCTGCCGGAAGCAAATATTCCAGCTGTCATATTGTTGTTTTTGGTGAGGTTTCGAATGAACTATGGCTGTTGCAACCTTGTTCTAGCTGACAAGCAAGTTGAGTGGTATAAATTCAAGATGGTTTCAGCTTATGGTACAATGGTAAGGTCTTTTGGAATTCGAAGGAGTTATTGGCGTTCTCACTATGGTACTTTGGATCAGATTTGCATGATGTTGGAATGTGCACTCCTAAGGATGATATGGGCTTCCAGATTTTTAACTTCTAGTTGGATCAGAGTGGTGCAACAGATGCATGGTGAAGAGCTCTTGAGACTGATTTGGGATCCTTGGATTTCAACAATGGCCAGTTGGGAAGAGTTGGAACGATTGACCTAACAATTGCTCAAGGACAAGCAATTTTTGGAATGGGAGGATTGTAATGTCCCCTATTTAATATGAGCTCACCATAAGACATTTTCTACCCTAGATGATTTCCCAGGGGCTTAAAGGGAAATGCAAGGGAAGTAATTTATTGTTATATTTTTAAGTTGCTTTATTAGGCCTTGTAATATTTATAGAAAAAACAACTTTAAGCTATAACAATTAATTAGAAGGGGGACTTTCTATTATTAAAGTGACTGTATGATAAAGTGTATTCATAAAGATAAAATAGAAATAAGTCATTTTATAAATTAAAAATCACTTTTAGTCCCCCAACTTGGAAAAAGGCAAGGAAAGGTTATAAAAAGGAGGTTTGAGTATTCATCTGAGATCATCTTTTTCCAATCTATTTTCTATCATTACATGTTAAGCTATTTGCTTGCATCAAATCTTTTAAGGATGAAAACCCTTAAGGAGGAGTTTTGGGGACGAAAATCTCGAAGGTTTAAAGGTTGGGGAACAAAAAACTCCCCAACTTTGTGAGGTGGATCCACCTTGGATTCACTAATGTGCTACAGCTCAGATTTTTAGTTATTGGAAGGTTGTTTTTCATATCTAGGGAACGTTTTGGGCCTGTTTTCACTTCATATCAGTTGGGCTTCATTTCAATATGATTTTTGTGAAATTTGTGGGGTTTGGAGCAGCCAAACCAAAGTAGACTCTAAGGAATTTGCAGCTGGGAATTTCTAGGCACTATTAGGCCAAAAGCGATCCATTGGGAGACTGTTGCAACCCCTTTGGAAGGGTAATTTGGTTGCTGTTCAGTATTCGGATGGTTAGGGACTCTTTGGTATCAACACAATTTTAGCATCATTTTCCAACCCTCTATTGCTACAATTTTAATAATAATCACTGTTGTTAATTTCTACACGGTTTCAGCCCTTGTTCTATTTTTATAAATTCATACAAGTGTGGAAAATTCAGACTTCTCTTGTAAGTTGTTCTTAGGCCCCAAATCACCATTTTTGGCCTTGTGGGTATCTTAGAAACTTATTATTTGAATAAATAGAAGCCATTTTCAGTCTGCTGTTAATTATTGGTTATACTGGCAGTTTGATATCATCTTGGAATTCAGTTTTATGAATTTTTCAGTTTATATAATTCAGATTTAGAAAGAGGGGTATTACATTTACCAATCGCCTGAGAAAATTTCACTGGACTAGAAGAAATAACTAGACTCATGAGAGACATCCCAAAAGGCATAAACTAATTATGATGATAATCAACATTACCAATAGTTTCCGTTGTAGTCCGTCAAGGATCATTAGGATCACCAACCAAGTCACCACCTACGTGTAAAGTAGATTGGACCCATTTAGGCATGGGTTCCAGAGGCAATGGGAGACCATGATCCATAATAGGGTCATCATTAGAATTAAGAAGCATATCCTCTATATCAAATGAACAAGGAGAAGAGGGAGAAGCAACAACATGATCCGAAGGAGTCTCAATATCATCAACCCAAACATCTCTTCAAAATAGAACTCACAGGTAGTAGGATCGAGAATACGATATGCCTTCACGGGCTCACAATACCCAACAAATATGAACTCTTTTCTTTTCTTCTCCATGGATTTCCTTGTGTCATCAGGCACGAAAGCCCATGCTTTGCTACCAAAAACACGAAAATCTGTAACATCAGATTTTTTACCTAACCATGCTTCTTTAGGAGTAACCCCTTGAACCACCTTATCTGGAATTTTGTTATGAATATAGGTAGCACAATTCATCCTAGAACTCAGGTGCTAAATTCTTGGAGTGAATCATGCAATTTTCCATCTCCTCGAGTGTCATGTTTTACACTCAGCCCCTCCATTTTGTTGAGGAGTGTAAGGCATTGTATACTGATGCAAAATATCATGATTAGTATAAAAATCTCTAAATGCATTACTAACATATTCACCCCCATTATTAGTGCGGAGCTTTTTAAGTGAATTCCCTAATTGCTTTTCAATAGAGGCTTTAAAGACCTTGAAATTATCTTACTCGTCACTTTTATACTACAAAAATTACAACCACTTCTTCTTGAAATCATCAATAAAAGTTAGCACATATTTAGCTCTAGAAAATGATCTTGTGGGAAAAGACATTATATCAATATGTACCAACTCAAGAAGAGCCTTTGCTCTTGTGGCTTGTCCCTTTGGAAAGGGAATTTGATGTTTCTTACCAAGCATGCAATCTAGAAAAACACCATCATTTGGTGAAACCTTTGGAAGTCCAACCACCATATTCTGAGAAGACAATTGCTGCAAATACCTATGATTGAGATGAATAAACTGTTCATGTCATAATTTGCACGCAGAATTAGAGTGAGCAACAAGAGAAGATCTTGTAGAGGTGTCAAATTTATAAAAGAGATACAAATGTGAACCGGGGTCCACGACAGCTATGGCTATAGTATCAAATTTCCTTCATGCATTTTCAGCTAGGGTTTTTACTACAGATCTGATTTTCAGCTATTCTGAGTGTGGAACAACTGCAAAGGTCAGTTTTTGGATTAGCCACGGTTTTTGATCATAAGTTCATCCATTTTCAGAGGTAGCACCAAGCATTTGAGTGTTTATTGATCAATTTCTACCCTCTTCTTGGACTGGCGACAACTTTTGGGAAATTCTGAGATGTGTTTTGGTGTTTTTCCATTGTTGGAAAATTCTGCAAATAGTTTTCTATCATTGTTTTCATCTCATAGATCATTTTCATCTATTTTGTGTGATGTAATTCCACGTATTGCCCTAGTTATGAATTTTTTGAAGTTTGCAGTTTTTTTTGCCCTAAATTAAATTCCAAAATTCTGCATTCTGTCATCTGATAATAATTTCTAGAAATTTTGTACTTTCCTTCAAGGGTGTCGAATAAAAATCAGATTTTATATTATTCACTGAGGGTTTGATTGGAAACTTTGCATATTTTAGTTGCATATTGATATCTAGGATTTGGTTTTAGCTTGTCATTCACGAAATTGCAAATAAAATCAGATTTCAGCCTTGGTGCCAAAAAGGGTTTTCTAGGAAATCCAAAATGCCCTTATTTTGGCCCTAAAGGGTCATTACACTTTTGCATCCTCATCGTCTAACATAGTCTGTACACCTGCAAGTTGTCTAATAAGGGATCTCAAGTTGTTAACATGGTTGGACATAGAGATTCCTTCATCCATTTTGAATCTAAATAGCTGAAGTTTTAGCCAACATTTCGCATTAACTACTTTTGCACCAAAGAACGTATTGAATGATAGAAATCTAGGCACTGAGAGGGGGAGTGAATCAGTGTCATATCAAAATTTGTGCAATTCAGAATTTGTCAACCATTGGATTTTTTTAACTTTACTTTAATTGTAATAAGCATGCATATTCAATCATGAGAGATAGAGAGAGAAGTCAACACACATAAACACATAAGGAGACAAGATTTAATGTGGGAAACCCATCTCGGGACAAAAACCCACCAAAACCAGAGAACTAGCTTGGACAACTGTCCTATAAGGTTACAATGATTTCATGGTTGAGCTTCAACTCAACTTGGAGTTGCAACTTCAAAATTTAACCGAGCTGCTACTCAGTCTTTGACAAGCTTCAACTTGTCTGGAAGCTTCAACTCCCAAATTTAATCAGCAACAACTGATCTTTTTTAAGCTTCTACTTGCAAAGAGGCTCTAACCCCCTACATGCTAAGTTGCAACTTCGACTTTTATAGAGTTTTGGTCACACTTATTCTGTTGTCTTACACAACTGATAATGACCTCTAAATTATCTCACGTCTCCTCTTCTCTATTAATTCTCTCTCTGCAGCAACTTACCTTACATCCAAGTATGTTCAATAATAGCTTTTCTCTTGAATACAACACATCTCACTCTCTGTAGCAACAAGTGTGCACTCAACAACAACTTACATGCTCAAGAATTTAGCTTAAATGGACAGGTAAAAATGAATTTTGACGTTTCAAGTTTAATGGCTCTTCACATGACCATTCTTCCTTCTGACAGGAGAATTCAAAGAACTTGGATTTTACATGTTGACAAATGGTACTTCTTCAGCTACTCAACTCGACTGACTCTTGAGCTTCTCTATGAGCTCCTTTACTTTAAATTCTATCACTGATTGTTCCACGACTTTTGATCTTCTTGACAGACTTTCCTGACTGAGACAAAATTCTGTCACAAATTTCTCCTTTATTTCGAGGTGAAACAAGCTAATTTCTTTTGCAACATATTTCCGACCCTTAGACAGAGTTAAGTTCAAAATTTCAAGCAATTTCATTGGTGCAATCTTGAGATTTAATGAATTTTCCATTCCACATATGAGCGTGACAGGCTTCAATAGTATCTTTTCTCTTTTCCATGTGTCAAAGCAAACTTGCACAGACACCACTATGTCCACGTGTCGCCATTCTGGTAAATAAAAAAGTTAGGGACTTAGGTGGACTCCAACCTCACAAAATAAACTATATTTAATAGAATTTATGCTCCACTCGTTCTCCTTGTTGTCAAACGGGCCTATCTTCATAACCAATCAAAGTTTGACTCTTGTCTTAATCTTCTTGTCAGATGTGTACCATTTGTGAGGTTCTAGCCAATAAGAACGTTCCACATACTTCGCACTTGTCATCCTGTTCTTAACCTCCAATGTCTTCCGCGAACTGTGGGCCAATGAGAAGGCCCCACGCTTACTTCATAACCCACTTTAATTTGCAAGAATTTTTTTAAAAACACAGCTTAAACCAATCAAATAGCTTGTTGGTTAGATTTTCTGCATAGCACAAAACCTAGGCAGTCATGAGATAAATCTCCCTCATTTACCGGTGAGGCTCCTGTGTTAGATTTGTCAATTAAAGTATGCTAATATCTAAATGGGGTTTTACTTTAACTACTCAGTTCATGAACCATAACTGAACAGTTTTGCAACAAGTAAGCAGCTGTTTAAGAAAGGAAATACTTATAGAAGAAGGAGATTATGTAAACACAGAGAAGAAATGGGGAAGATGTGCATCCCAATCAATAGATAGCAGAGTTGATTACATGCACATAGAAGAAACCAATAGATATAAACACAGAATTCTAAGCAAAGGTAGCTCTAGATCTAGATCTGAAATAACACAAAGTTTATTAAGAGATCTAAGATAAAAAGCAAGAAACACAATACACCATGACACAAAGTTCTCCAGAAATCTGCTCCTGTATATTCCTTTACTTCAAGTGGTTCTCAAGGGTTTCAGCACAAAGTCTTGAACACAAGGTTACTGCTTACAAATTATGATCATTAACCCGAAGGTTCTTCCTCTACTTATAAAATGTAGAGGGGCAATTACAATTTGGAAGATTTTAGTTGAACTGGCACATGTGGAAGTCGGAGGAAAAAAACAACTGACAATCTCCATTCTAGAATTCCTCTTTGCATGATATGTATGATTTGCAACTGAAAATAGAACCTTCTATTTTGCACGTCCGCCACCTATCTCCAAGTAGTTGACTTCTTCAAGTAATGGCTTTTAAACCAATCACTTAAGTTGTATAATTTAATTGATCTCTCAATTACTTTGTCGGAGGAA